>PYSQ01000211.1:6299-51214 GCA_003049435.1 Nakataea oryzae | reverse complement strand
CACCTCTTCCGCGGCCGCGGCCCCTGCCGCGACCGCCACGGAACGAGGATCCGCCGCCGCCCTCCGAGTCCTCGGCGCCCGAGCCGGCCGGGTTCGCGCGCCAGGCCGTCGACTCCAGCTCCGTCTGCGCGCCCGTGAAGGCGTACCTGGCCTCGAGCTTGCGCTGCTGCTTCGGGTCCCGCGATAGCATCAGGGCCCAGCCCTCGACGGCCTCGTCCGTCATCCCCGTCTCCATGCGCAGCCTGGCCCTCGAGGGCCCCTTCCTCGCCGCACCATCCCTTGCGAAAATGGTGGGATCCACCTTCCAGGCCTTCCAGAGTGCTTCCTCGTTGGCCCCGCCGACATCGTCCTCGGCCCCGCCGGCAGCGTCCACGGTCCCGCCAACGTCCTCGACATCGTACGTGTCGTCGCGCTCGTCGTCGTCCAGATCGAACGTAGCCAAAGCTGACAGAATCGCGGCCTTGTTGGGCGCACCCGATCGGTCCTTGAGGATGTCATCGGCTGTCCGACCTGGGTTCCTTTTCCCCAGGTGAAGTTTTGACGTGTCCACGGTCAAGCTATCCAGCTCGTCGTTGTCGAAAACGTTGTGTCGAGTCGGCAGCTGAGCCGGCTTGAGCGGGGGTGTCGGTCTTGGAGCGATCGATTTAGTCGCAGATCGCTGCAGGTGCCCAGTGTTGGATGCCCTTTGCAAAGAAACAGATCAGCATGTCGCTGCCCACGTTGGTTCGGCAGATGTGCATAAACTTACAGCTCTTCGCTCCGGTCGGCATTCTGTAGGTGATCGGGGAGCGAGTCGTCCAGCAAGTGCGCAACCACCTGCTCCTGATCTTCGCCGTACTCGTCCAAGAGCTTGGCGATAAAGGCGGAGCCGAGGTCGGGGAACAGATCTTGCACTTGGGTGATCTGCTGCATGCGATGGATGTGCATCTCGCTTGAGGGCTCGCCCATGTCCACGGCAACCCCCTTGCCCTTGTCGGCCTTCTTGCGCGCCAGCCGTCGTGCCGGCTGTCTGAGTCCGACGCCAGGCTTCCTGAAGGTGGCGAGGTCCTTGAGCACGGCCTTGGCCCGGCCGGCGGCGGGCGCCGACGCGTTCTTTTCGAGCTGGCGCTCCAGGTGTCCGATCAGAGGCGTCGAGGTCACAAGCTCGGCCACGAGCGAGTCGTCGGCCGTGGTCGGCCCGGCGCGGTGCGCATCCGCAGCCGCCTTGAGCGCGTACAGCTGGTCCGTCAGCGGCGTGTAACTGCCTTTTGCACCCGCCGCCGGCCCGGACCCCCGGTCGGCCAGGCCAACTACGCACAGGTACGTGGTGGCGACGAGCACACGCCGCAGAGGTGGGTTGGTGAGGCGGAAGCACGACACGAGTCCATCGAGGAAGTCGCTGCCAGCCAGGAAGAAGACCCCCGCTGGCGGGAAGCGGGCGAGAAGAAAGTTGAGCCTGTCAAGCCTGCCCTCGAGCTCGCGGAGCTTCGGGGGCGGGTTGGCGAGCCCGGCATCCAGGTCCGGGATGAGCGACTTCTTGAGTGCGGCGAGGGACGCATCGAGAGCGGCACGGTACTCGGGCGGGAGGGCGACGAGCAGGTCGGCGACAGGGCCTTTGCTGTGGACGCGGCAGAGGTCCGCAAAGAAGTCCCACCGCAGGAGCGGCTGGACCGCTGGAGGAACGGCCTTGCCGGACACGGGATGGAGCAGCAAGAGGCGTCTGCTGAGGTCGAAGACTGCCCTGCGCAAGGGCAGCTGCACGCCGGTCTCCGAGCCGAGGATGGCGGGGCCGGCGGCCGCGACCTCCTCCGAGAATGCAGAGAGGAAGGCAGGAACAGACTCATCGACGAGCGAACGCTTGGCGAACTCGGCGTCTGAGAGGGCCAGGTGCGCCTCGGCAAGCGAGGTCCACGCCGCCGTGCAGGCGGACCACTCGTCGGGCTGGATCTGCGCCCTCAGCTCCGCCGTGAGAAAGGGCGCGAAGGGCGGGAGCGGTGATGGTGGTGAGGCCATTGCCGGGCTGTAGGCTGTGGGCGGTGGTCGACACCACACCCGCGATGACGATATCTGGCGCTCTCGCTGGCGAAGGTGCTGCGCCTATTTTTAGCTCCTAGCCTAGAACCGAAGTCGGGCGAGCAGGCGTTTGCTGGCCTTAGTGATCTGGGATGCGCTCCCACGAATCGGTTCCCTTGGGCGAAGAAGAGCAAGTGGTTCGGGCAGAATATGTCGACATGTCTGGCCTGTCCTGCACCACTGCTGCCTCCCTTCTTATAAGCCGCCCTTCTTCAGTGGCGGCTGCTTAAAGGGCCATGACAGCCGGGGCCCTGCGCTGCCGTCCAGCTCCAGCTCCAGGCCCTGCGTGTTGCTGCGGGTGCGGTGCCTCGCCGTCTGAGTCAGCAAGCCACTCACAGTGAGCTCATCGCTAGCCAGACCACGCTAGTCCCAATCAGGACACAGCGCGAATCCAAGGGGGATCTCCGCCAAAGCCCTACCCACCCCGCTAGAAAAAGTTCGCCCACAAATTTTTGCTGGCGGGCCCTTTTTTTGTTGCTCGCGATTGATTTCCACCAAAAATCTCAAGTCAACGACACCATCGTCAACTTTCGCGACAAACTTCCCATCACTTTGCCGAGACAGAAACAGTCCGAGTCGTGGGAAGCTTTTGCACACAAAAAAAAACACAGTCAAGATGTCGTACAACAAGGACAAGGACGTCGGCGGCGAGGCCCCCGTATGTTACTCTCACCCGCACTCCTCCCCTCGATCGCAAGCCGTCGCCAGCACCCAGCGCGCGCATCCTTTGCTAACCCCTCCCATGCTTTCCCCCGCCCGCAGAAGACGCACAAAATCCGCATCACCCTGACTTCGCGCAAGGTCCAGTCCCTCGAGAAGGTCTGCACCGAGCTCATCGAGCGCGCCAAAAGCAAGGACCTGCGCGTCAAGGGCCCCGTCCGCCTGCCCACCAAGACCCTCAAGGTCACCACCCGCAAGACCCCTTGCGGTGAGGGCTCCAAGACCTGGGACTGCTTCGAGATGAGGATCCACAAGCGCCTCATCGACCTGAACGCCCCCACCGAGATCGTCAAGCAGATCATCGTTAACATCGAGGCTGGTGTCGAGGTCGAGGTCACCATTGCCGCCTAAACGGCGCACGCCGCGCGACTCTGGGATGGATGGGACAGCATAGTGACGGATGGACCTGCGTCTAGCGGGCGCCCAAGAGAGGGAGCTCCGAGAGGGCCTTTGACTGTCTTGGGACGCACTGGTAGCTAGGCAAGAGACGTTCGCCCACAACCCCGACGCCTAAATCCAAAAAAAAAAAAAAAACGTTGTTACGACCATAATTCTGTGTGCATGAACGACAAACCCCGGATTTTCACCATATATAACTCCATCTCCATTGTGAACTGAAGGTTTCGGGAATAACTCGCCTCTGTGTTCGCTCACTGTGCCGAGTAATCGAGAGTGCAGAACAGGTTGCTCCCGATCTGGAGAAAGTCTATGAATTGCATCCAAGCCAGAGTAAAGATAAACGAGAAATGCACACGGTAGGTATAAAAGCTCATGAGTCCGCCATCGATGCCAAGCCGAAAACATTTCGGCGCTGCTGTACCAAGAGAAACAAAATCCCAAACACCGCTAGCCAGCCTATATAGTATTGAAAAAAGAGAAGACGAAAAAAGGGAAGAAAATAGCAGGGTCTGTAGGTTGCTGACCACTTAGAAGTCCCAAGTGCACCATTCCCTGAGCGGAGGAACCTCTGGCATAACCCCACCCTGAAACCGGCCCGCGTTGACAAAGGCTTCATATGCAGCTTTGGTTGGAGCGTCGTAGGCTTCCGGAGGTGCCTCTGTATCCTTGTAGTACGCCGGGGCGCCTTCGGGATTCCATATGCGTGTGATGGAGCCGTCGAAGCCGCGCGTGACGGGGAAGGGCTTGGTCGCCGAACTACCCTCTCGCGGGGCTTGCATGCTGGCAGCTTTGCCCTTGAAGCTGGCAATCGTCCCGTCTGGGTTCTTGGTGATGTAGCTCGAGGCCGGCGGGTGCTGCCGCGTAGCATTGGGCCCGTAGGGCCCGGGGCCTGCTGCTGCAGGGGCGCCTGCCGGCTGTTGTTGTAGACCACCGCCAGTTGGGGCGCCGAATGGGTGTCTGGCCTGGGTGGGCTGTCCAAATGGGTTTAGCGCCGGCGCTGCTTGCCCGAACGGATTGCTGGGTGCAGCCTGGGCCGGGGGCTGGCCGAATCCTGACGGTTGGGGCAGAGTCGGGGTGGCTCCGGACATCTGGATCGACTGGTCCACCGCTGGTGCAGAAGAGCCAAAAGGACTGGGTGCTTGCGTCTGCGCCTGCGCAAATGGACTGGGGGTTGCCGTTTGACCGAACGGACTGGGCTTCTGTCCCAAAGCCGAAGGCTGGCCAAACCCACCTCCGCTCCCGAGAGACGAGGGTTGCCCGAAGGGGCTTGGGGTTGGGTTTGCGGATGCCGCTGGTGCTCCGAAGGGACTGTTGTTGTTCGGTGCAGCCTGGGCAAATGGGCTAGGGGCGGCATTGCCAGTGTTGCCGCCACCCAGGCCTCCGAAGGGACTCTGGTTCGCTGTGACGGGCGCGCCGAATGGATTTTGCTTCTGCTCGAGAGCGGACGGTTGGCCAAACCCGCCCGCAGCAGGGGCGCCGCCACCGATTGGTGTTGACTGTCCAAATGCAGGCGCTGCCGGCTGTCCAAAGGCCGGCTGTCCAAATCCACCCGCCGGTGTTGCAGGCTTTCCAAATGCTCCCTGGGGCTGCGATGACTGGCCAAACGAAGAAGCGCCGAAGGGACTGGGCATCTGGCCCAGGGCGGACGGCTGGCCAAACCCTCCGCCTCCAGCCGGGGTGGCTGAGGGAGCACCAAACCCACCGGCGCCGGCGGCGGGTTGCCCAAAAGCCGGGGCACCGAACGGATTGGGCTTTTGGCCCAGGGTGGAAGGCTGACCAAAACCACCGCCCCCGGCCGTGGTGGTGACTGAAGGCGCGCCGAACGCGCCGGCTGAGGGTGCGCCGAATCCGCCCGACGGTTGGCCAAATGGGTTTGCCTGTTGCTGTTGCCGCCCCACGGCGAACACGCCACTTGTGTTGTTCTGGACCAAGCTCAGGCGGTTCGGGTTCTTGTTTTGGGATTCGACTATGTAGTTCATGGCGCCGTTGAGGTCACTGAGAGCAGCCTGGATCTGGTTGTCGGCTTCCCTGTAAATGCTCTCAATCTGGGACAGCTGCAAAGCAAGGCGAAATGCCCAGTGTCAGCTTGGGAGCTCAACGAGCGGAGTCTTTGGGCATTGCTGTTGTGTCATGAAGGCTTTGTGGGTGTTTCGACGGGCCATACCGCTGCCTGTGGGTTCCCCATCGCCAGCCCCTCCTCGTACATGAGGCGAATTTCCTCGAAGCTCTGCTCGCGCGGGAAGCCGCCGAAGAGTTGCTCGGGTGCGTCGCGGCCGGGACCGTAGGCGGATAGGATCCATTGTGGCCGGTCCGACGTTAGGTCGATCTGGATGGTCTCTCTGTTCAGGGAGAATGGTGCGTCTGGATCGGGTTGTTAGGACGGGGCCTGGCGGGCGCTGCGCTGGTGATGCGTGGCTGTCTCGGATACCGGGTGAGATTTATTGGCGCAGAACACCACAGAGGCGCCAATGGCATGCCTGCGACACCATCTCTGACATACCTTTGTTGCGGTTTGCGTTGTTGAAGCCGCCATTGCCGCCTCCGCCGCCAAAAGCGCCGAAGCGGTTGCTGTTGCTGCCGTTGCTGCCGTTGGGGTTCGGGTGTTCGAATTTGCAAGAGTCTGTCGTTCCCTCGTCAATACCTCGATTCGCTCGCCAGCCTCGACGTCCGAGTCTGGAGATGGGCTCGCCTCGGGAAGTACGTACTGCCGTACCGACAGTTGCCCTGTTGAAAAAACCTGCAAATGGCCATGGTAGGCGGCGGGCCTTGTATCAGATGCGCCGCAGCACCAGACTGAGAGACACTAATGGCTGTCGCTGATGCAGCTCGGGAGGGTCAATCGTCTTGGCGGTATTGGGCGTCGATGCTGGTGTTGCGCAGGTGTTTATATGGCGATTTTGCTCGGTTGGGTATCCTGAGCCCGATGGCAATGGTGCGGCAGTCGTCGGCCAAGCCTGGAGCTGGAGGTTGGTGCTGGCGATTTGCCCCGGATTCGGTCAAGTTTGCTCCCGCACCGCGTCTCGTCGGCTTTGACAGCCTCGCGTAAAAAAAAACCACAGCGCCAGACCTAAGAAACCTAAGGGCGGAGCTGAGACCCACCAGCCACAAATGCAGCCAATCCAGTCGAGCAAACACGCGATATGCATCGATCGTGGCGGGCCTTTGGCTGCCCATTCTCCACCTTTTTCTTTCCGCGGCTTCTTTGACCACCACCCTCACCACACCGCTTGCTGCAGCTCCGCTCGACAGTGACTCGGTACCTCCAGCTGCACCAGCGGGGTTTGCAACACTTTCAATGCGACACACCCTGATTCACAAAGACACTTCTTTTCTTAAAACCCTGGATTTTTTATGCAATTCCCATTACACTACATGGACGATTGGTACAGTACACAAATAGCTGTTCTTCACACCCCATTGCGCATTACAAGGCGAGCTTGCAGTGAGTGCCTCGACAGCGGGCTACGTCTCTAAGCCAGCGTCCCCCGGATCTGCGGGATCAGCTGGTTCTGGACGTATGAGGGGCTGCGCCAGTCGGACCAGTCGTGGTTCAGGACGCCCCAGCCCTCGTCGTAGTCCTGGATGCCCTCGCGGGTGTAGTAGCTGCCGACAATGACCCAGATGAAGAAGCCGGCCTTGTTGGCGGCCGTGTACTGCGCGATGCAGCTGGCGTAGACGCGCTGCCAGGTGGTCGCGTCCATGGGGAACCCGTACTCGGTCAGCAGGACCGGGAATTTGTTGACGGCCGAGTCGGTGTGCGCCTCGAAGCCGTTGTTGTAGAGGTTGTTCTGCAGGGCCGAGCAGCTGCCCTGGTTGTTGTCGTAGTTGTGGATCTCGAGCACCAGCTTGTCCTCGAAGCCGGCAAAGTCGCTCCACGCGAAGCGCGTCTGGCCCGGCGAGAGGGCCTGGCCGCGCACGATGGGCGTCACAAAGGTGTCGTAGTTGAGCCCGGAGATGAAGATGAGCAGGTCGGGGTTCGCCTTGTTGATGGCGGCGGCGCCCTCCTTGACGTGGCGGTACAGCGTCTCCCAGTTGTAGCTGGCCTTGGCGGGGCCCGACGCCGGCTCGCGGGGCTCATTGCGCAGCGCAGAGCTCATCAGCGCAGGCCAGGCCTTGCCGTGGGCCGCCATGTAGGCCAGGCCGCGGGTCCAGTTGCCGACGTGGAAGTCGAGGTCGCCCCAGAAGGCGTTGTTGTCGGCGCTGCCGCAGCACCACTTGCCCCTGGAGATGTGGTTGTCAAGGTGGATGTAGATCTGCTGCTTGGCGCACTCGGCAGCAACGGCATCGAAGACCTTTGTTTGCGCAACAAGAGAGGCGAGTCAGGAACCAAGCCGTTTTTTCGCACCATCCATCCATTTCCAATGCCGGAAGCGGTCGCTTACCTGCAGACGAGTCGACTTGGCAGTGAACTGGGGGTTGTGAGACAGGAACTGGGATAGCAGGCGAGTGCCGTTGGCCTGGCCAAGCCCCTGGATGAAGGCCCGGTCGAGCGGGATGTCGACGCCGCCGTTGTCGTAGATCTCATCGATCATCTGGATGGCGTAGGTCAGGCGGATGGCGTTGAAGCCGACGCTCTTGAGCTTGGACACGATGAACTCGATGCTCTGGTACTGCAGGCCCTCGGGGATCATGATCTCGCCGTGGCCCGGCCAGTTGCCGCCGGCGTAGGTGACGGTGTTGCCGGCAGCGTCCTTCATCCAGCGGCCCTCGGTGTGCAGCGGGCCGTTGGGCCACGCCGCCTGCCGCTGGGCGATCTCGGACGCCGGGGCGGCCGAGACCATGCCGGCGAGGAGGGCAGTCGCCGCCGCGAGGACGGAGCTGAGACTGAATCTGACCATGGTGCTGCTTGAGGACTAGGTAGGCGTCACGAGAGGCTCGCGATGACCAGGGAAGGACCAGGCGCGACCAGCGGCGAGGGCTGGTGGTGGCATGCCGGCGACTGTTATATGGCACCTCGGCCGCGGCCAAAGCTCCGCAGCAACAAGTGCGCAATGGGGCACGGCACGCGTCGTCATTGGAGCGCAAGTAGCCCCCCCCCCCCCCCCCAAGGGCCCCTTTCGCCCCCCCCCGGGGGGGGGGGGAGGGGGGGGGGGGGGGGGGGGGGGGGGGGGGGGGGGGGGGGGGGNCAAGGGACCCGTTCGGCCCTCTCGCTGGTGTGGGGGAAAGGTTGAGGCGGGGGAGGGAGGCTTGGGTCGCACGGGGCTCTTCCCCAGGCTCTCGCCGGCTCCGAGATCCCCATGGCTGGGCGCGCACGCGAGTCGATTGGGCGGGCGCGTTGGCTTGTCTCCTGCCGTTTCCGGGCACCCTTGCCGGCACATGTTTTCTGGGGGAGCCGGCTTCCAAGCGAGGCGGCCTGGGAGAGTCAGTCATGTGGCGCGCGGGAAATGACGGCGGTTCCTGGATTGACCCCTGGCCCCGACGTGACTTTTTGCTTTCCCACCCCGCATGCGGAGGCCCTTGGGGCGCATCAACTTAGTTGCTCCGCACTCGCCTCCTGCTTGGCCCCAGTCAACCCCAAGAGCCTGTACGGATGGAGCCGCTCGAGGCCCACTGCAAACGCCCTCGAGAGTGTCTGCACTGCCCCTGGCCGGCTTTGCTCGCTGGGCCTGGCCACCCCCCGCACGCCGCCGAGCCTCGTCGGCACGGGCTTGGACGACAAGCACATGCCGGCCGATTGACACCAGCACCTGCGTAGCCTGCCGGCCTGGGCCTGCGTAGGCCTGGGTTTTCCAAATGCCATGGCTATTTATCCGTTGGGCGCCAATGGGCTGCCATCTCGACAAGACGTACCCACGGTAGTACTGCTCCGCACCCCGGGCCTCTCGGCCACACTGGCCCTCGGGTGCGCAGTCACGAGCCATCTTTTCTAGTGGCCAGCCTTGGCCGTCAATGCGACTCGGACCCGCGCTGTTGCAACATCGTCACTGAGCTCCATGTCGCCATTGTCGTCATGCTTATACTAGGAAATCTCTACGCGCCTGGCCCTGCAGACGCGTCCTGCGGTCTTCTAGCGGGACATGGGAGAGGGGCGGCGAGGAGGTGGGTGATGCCGCTACGGGAGGCTGAGCACAGTCCTCGGTCATTTTTACTTCCGACGACTTTACAACTGACGGACTTGGTGCCGTGCGGGCCCTGGCAGTCGATATACCGGGTATCAGTGAAACTTGAAACCTCGAGCATGGCCCATTGGGTTCTCCTTCCATCTTTCTGCCTGTACTCTTGACGTTATGTTCGCAAGTGGCGTCCTAGTCGTCCCCCTATTTCTTTTCTTCGTTCTCTAAAAATTGCAACGCCAATGGCCCTCGGAGATCGAATCCTCAAGGCGAAAATCGTTTGGCCGCCGCTAGTCTGCTGTCTGAGCAAGATTCGATTTTACGACTAGAAATGTCCCCGAAAAGCTTCCGGAATGCTGCGGGAAAGTGTCCGAGATGTTTCTGGTATCCACCATTGCGATGTCGTCGAGAACTCATCGTCCCCTATTTGCGTTCAAGCGACCGCATATAAATGGAGGCTGCAATGAAAAACAATCATTTGAAAATAGCATCATTTTCATTCTTGACTGTCCCACAGTCCATCAAGAACCATCTTGGCGCTCATATCTGCAATCAAAGGAAAATAAATATTAACAATGACCTCACCACTCGAACTTTTCGTCTTCCCGTGGGGCGTCTACCCCCGCCGCGTCCTTCTCTACCTGTCCGAAAAGGGGCTGGCATCCCACCCTCTTATCAAGATCACACAGGTAGATGTCATGAACCAGATGAGCGCCCCCGGCAAGCCGCCCGGGTCCGTCCCCATGCTCCGCCTGCCGGACGGGACCTTCATCAAGCAGTCGGTCGCCATCCTCGACTACCTCGAGGACATCTGCGAGTCGCCGGACCTTTCGCAGCCGTGGCAGGCCGAGCTCGCCGCCGGCGCCTCGACGACGACGGGGGGCATGCGCGGCGACGGCCCGGCGCGCCGAGCCCGCACGCGCGAGATCCTCGGGCTCACGGACGAGGCCAGCAGCTACTTTGGGCTCGCGGCCCACAAGGGCACCGAGCTCTTCGCCGGCGCCGAGGAGACCAGCCCGACCGCCGCGCGCCTGGCCATGGAGTACTGCCGCAAGACGATGAGCGTGCTGGAGGCTTTCTATGCCGAGGAGACCCCCTTGCTGGAGGAGGGCAAAAGAGGTGTTACGATTGCCGACTGCGCCCTTTTTTCGCTCATCTCTTTTGCAACCGACCTTTACGGTGTGAATCTCTGCTCGGGGCCGCCGAAAGAGCTGCCCAGGCTGGCTAGATTCGCCGAGTTGTTCGCGAGGCGGGAGAGTGCCAAGCTGCCGGAGGGGGACTTTTATCCCGTGCCCCTGAAGGCGATGGCGGTGTGGCTGCCGTCGGAGTAGACGGTCGGGAAAATGAGGACAAAATTATCAATTCACTACCACAAGTCCCGATAATGCAGACGTTTTCTCCAATGGCAGGTGCTGTCATGAATAAAAGTGGGTGGCAATACCAGTTCAACCATAGCGATGAAAAATCGTGGAATACATCGTGACTAGATCAAGCTTAAACAGGTCGCCCAAAAGAAGGAAAACGAAAATACATTTTTCACTTCCAGTGCGACACACTACAGCCGCTCGCGTTCCCTAAACTCAACAAGGGGCCCCTCCTTGAGACTAGTAAAGGTGTCAAAGAGCTGGAACTCGTCGCGGCGGTGACGGCCATACTCGGCATCGGGCTTTCCGCCCTCGGAGGGGTCCAGAACACCAGCGGGACGGCGCATGTCGTAGGTGAAGAGCACGCGGGCCAGCGTCGTCGTCATCTCGACGTAGGCCAGGCCCTTGCCGATGCAGCCCCTGGGCCCGACGCTGAAGGGGCAGAAGGCGCTCTGCGCCGCCGCCACGTCGGCCTCGGAGACGACCCGGCTCTTGCTATTGCCCGACGCGGGCGCAAAGGTCGCGCCGGCGATCCAGCGCTCGGGCGCGTACGAGAAGGGCTCCGGGTAGTAGTCGGCGTTGTGGTGGACGGCGTAGTGGGGGGTGCCGACGACGGTGCCGGCGGGCAGGCTCTCGCCGTCGACGACGGCGCCGCCGGCCAGGACCTCGCGCGGCAGCAGGCCGCCGACCGAGGGGGACAGGCGCATGGCCTCGTCGATGCAGGCGCGCAGGTAGGTCAGCTGGGTCAGCTGGGCGCCCTGGCGGATGTCCTCGACGCTCGAGAAGGTGTTGCGGACTTCGGCGGTCGCCCGCTCCAGGGCGGCCGGGTTGCGCACAAGGTAGAAGAGCGTGGCGGCCATGGCGGTCGAGGTGGTGTCGGATCCGGCGATGATGCTTTGTTTTTGTTGCGGCTTGTCAGTATAAACTAGTCGGGTGGAAAACTGGACGGCAAAAAGACCACAGCGAAATATCCGCTACTTACAGCAGGTTGGACTCGGACCAGAGCTCGCCCTGAGCAAAGCCCAGGCCGGTCTCGGGATCACGGGCGCGGAGCAGGTAGTAGAAGAAGTCGCGACGGTCCGTCTCATCGCCCAGCTTGGTGCGCTCGGCGAGCTGGGCGCGGCTGTAGACCATGTAGCGGGCGCGGCCGGCGGCGACGGAGGGGAAGAGGTACTTGTCGAGGTTGAGCTTGTCCAGGATTGGCATGGTGCCGCAGATGAGATGGCGGCGGGCCGCGCCGCCGACCAGGTCCATGGCGAAGCGGTTGTCCTCGCGCTCGAGCATGTGGAAGGCCTTGCCAAAGGCCAGATCACCCAGGATGTCCATGGCCAGCCAGTTGCACCAGTCGGCCATGTTCTTGGGCGTCGACCAGCCCTTGGTCTCGGGGGAGGCGCCCTTGCCGATCTCGGCGCAGAACTGGCGCTCGTTGGCCAGGATGTAGCGCTCCATCTCCTTCATGGCCGAGTCGGAGAAGGCGTGCGAGAGGACGCGGCGCTTGCGGGCGTGCATCTCCTTATCCCGCGAGTTGTGCGTGTTGGGCGTCGGGTGCACAAAGGCATCGTAAAACTCGGCCTTGCGCACATTGGCCCGGAAGCCGTAGACGTCCTTGAGACCCGCGGCACTGTTGACGGAGACGCTATTGGGCCCGAAGCGAACGACCTTGCCTGTGGTTGGAACCAAAGACTCGATATCAGCAATTTGAAGGCGGCTCGAAGGCGCCTTTCAGACGCAAATGGCGTGCCGTCCGTACCGTATTTTTCATGCATCCGCCAGAACTCGAGGTGCCGGTCGCCCTTCCACGCGTGGTAAAGCTGATGGAAATTGGATACCCGGGCCAGAAACGGCCCCGGGTATTTGGCCAGGGGATGGAACCACAGTCGATACACCACAACGCACGAGACCTGGGGTTGCTGGTGTTAGCAGTCTGTGGTGTTTCTCATTTCCTGCATGCCCCCTCAAAAAGAACGGCACCCAGACTTACGTAGGCGACGCCGGCAGCGGCAAATATGCCGAGCCAGGCCAGCAAATGGCCCAAGTCGAAGGCTAGCATTTCGCCGAGGGTTTGCTGCTCAAACACAGTTGGGAGACGCAAAAATAGCAAGAATGCCGTAGAAAGAGGGGGACAGAGTGAGAGGACTCCAGCGCAGGGTGCAGCCTCCGCAAAGATGAATAAAAAGGGAGGGAAACGCTAGTGTTCGGTCTGCTGCAGAGCAAAGGAGCCGGGCTTTGGGGACATTTGAACATATCGAGGCGTCTTACACAGCCATCTCGGCTTAACGCGGCACAAAGGCGACACTTGCCGAATGGGGATGGTGGGGTCTCTTCTGGCGAGGCTCGACAACGGTGGCCAGGAATCTTTGACGCACTCTGGGGGCCCAGAAAAATGCACAACCAGGGATCCGTTGCTGGCCGCTAGAGTCCAGCACTCACCGAGCAGTGCTTTGAGACGTCGCGAGAGTGCGGATTCCAATTCCTCAACGGGCAGGTAGGCTGCACGTCGCCGTGTCGGCGAGATGCCATCAACACTAAACTGCAGCCATTGATTGCCCTGGCCGAGTTGAGTCGAACTAGGCCCAAAAACAAAACAAAAATAAAAATAAAACCTAGTGAGGCTTCCCAGGTCGGCTTAGCCGGGAGTGCGGCTTTCCTCGCTATTGCTGGAGAAAGCCGAGACGCACGGCGGGACATTTCTTTGTTTGAGCAGTTGAGCAGCAAACGCGCGCTGTCGTCACATTCCCAATCGGGAACACCCCTCTCGGCGCTCTTTCCATCATGTGTTCGGCTGACCTGCGCCTGGGTCCAGCTCCACTGCAGGTTGGGTCAGTGGAGCCAATTACGTTGCCGGTTGGATTTGGTGGTCATGAGATTGGACGGCGGGACATCAAGCCCGAGAAGAGAGTTGGGGAAAATAAAAAAAAAAATGAAAAAAAAAACAAGAAGAAAAGGAGAAAAAAACCCGCCCTGATGGGACTGACACTACCGGCCGAAACATTACGTACAGCACTTGCTTGTGCCAAGCGCAGTCCACAATCCCCGCCCCAGAGCCCACGCCGGGGATCCTTGCGCCTGCATTGCCGGTGCCTTGCGCCGTGGTTCCTCGCGCGGAAATCATCCCGCCAGCCGCTTTTCGGTCTTTGTGGCCTGGAAATCGTCGGCCCGCCTCGTCTCGGCGCTCGTCGCTGGCTGCTTCTCGCTGCTTCTGCTGCAGCTTTGCATCCCCCCGCCCATGCCAACACGCAGGCAGCCCTGACGAACAAACACGGCGAAACACCGAGACGCATGGGTGCATGCATTGTGACAAAAGAAACTCTGTTATAGGCTTTGGTTGGCTTTTCAGCAGCTTATCGTAGCACACCCCCGCGAGCATCCACACCCTTCCTAATCCTTCCCAAATATCCCAACCCCCCCACTGGATTCCCAAGCCCAGCAACCAGCAACCCGGAACAAACAAACAAAACACAAAATCTAATCTGCGGCCTTGGCAAGATATGAAACTCATAGATTTTGCTGTTCACAAACACCTCGCCTTCCTCAGTAGTTAAAGTATCTCGGCTCGTCAAAGACGTGGTAGCGGTGCCCGCGGACACCCTCGCCGCGGAGCAGAGCCGGGAAGCGCCAGCCCTCGGGCACCTGGTGCTCCTCGACCCTCGAGTTCCTCGTCTCGGCGTCGATCTCCCACGCTCTCGAAGCGTCGAGCGAGCCGGCCTCGGGCACCACAAACTTGGCTACCTGCAGCTCCGTGTCGGTAATGGTGCTGCGGCTGACGCGCGCGTACCCCACGCGCCGCAGGCCCTTGAACAGGATGTACTCGCACCAGCGGTCCCAGTCGGTCGGGTCCACGTCGTGCATCCCGGAGCCTTCGCTCACGTACGTGTTGTAGTTGCCCTCGAGCGGCCGCGTCACCAGGTAGCTGAGCAGCACCGACGGCCGGTTGCTCGATCCCATCAAGTCGCGAAGGTAGATGGACTGCAGCCGCCTGTCCTCCGGGTCTTCCTCCTGGCCCGAGTGGAACACAAAGATGTCGACGAGCGTCCCGAACACGTCGATGGTCGCGTGGATCGCCGGCGCCAGCTCGCCCACGGGGCTGGGCAGCAGGTGGTGCGTCGAGTTTACGATGGGGTATTTGGACAGCAGTGCCGCTCCCCACGTGTGCTTGTTGGGGCCCGGGCCGTAGTCCACGTACATGCCCAGGTCCTCGGCCAGGTACTGCGTCGAGTCGCGGTTGCCCATGATGATGCGCTGCTGGTCCGACTCGAGGAGACCCACCACGTCGAGCTCGGCGTCGCGGATAAGGTCACGCATCCGGCGCTCCGAGCTCCACATGTCATTGTCGAGTCCAAAGTGAATGGTCCAGATGCCCGTGGTCAGGACCCTGTCTGACCCGTGGTACGGCTTGTAGTCGTTCGTTGGGAACCGCAGGTACGACGCCACCAGGAACGCCACGTTCAAGACGCCGAGGATGCTCAGGTAGTGCTTGCGGTGCTGCACAATCGCGCGCGATGGCTTCTGCTGCTGCTGCACGCCGTTGTTCTTCTTGGGCGCCTTGGCTGCGTTGAGGTTGAAGACGCCGCAGCCGATGAGAACCATCATCGTGGCCATGACCCAGTCCGTGTGTTCACGCACCAGGGGTCCGCCAGGCACAAAGGCATATGCGACGACCCAGACATGGAAGAGCACCATGATGTTGTAGATGAAGAAGCCAAGCCCAAAAGTCAACCCAGGCGAGCGCTTGGCCGCGTCCTTGAGCATCGGGACGGCCACGGCCATCAGGTACGTCGTGAGACCGAGGGCTCCGTAGTATCCTTCCCAGTGATGGCGCGTCGTGAGGATGGCAGCGCCGAAACAGCCAGCCCCGTATGCGGTCCACAGGCTGGCAATGCCTGGGCGGTACACCCCGATCAAGACACCGGCCGTCATGGCGAAGATGGTGTAGTAGGCCGACGTGTTGAAGGTCGGGCCGCGGATCGGGAAGCCATCCCAGACCCACAGAATCATGGTGCTCGTGTCGGATAGGAGCGAATGCAGGGCGAAGAAAAGCCCGCCAACACCGCAAGCCGCAAGGAAGTTGGATCCGGTCTTGAGCTGCGCCCCCGTCGTGTTGAGCGGGCCCTTGCGGCTGTAACGCAGAGCGCTCCAGAGCCCAAGGACCAATCCCGTGTAGTTCCAGCCACCGTTCTCGGCGTGCATGATGGGCCAGATGGGGTTGAGGGTCCTGTTGGCGAATTTGACGACGCTTGAAAGAATAAGTCCCACAAGCCAGGAAAGCACCCTCAGCTCCAGGCGGCCATCATGGATCGACTCCGAGTGAAGCGTGGCGGCCCACGACAGAGACTGCAGCGCCAGTCCGGCGCCAACGGTGCAGAGACGTTGGATGGGGTCCTTGACGAGGAATGCCAGCAGACCTGCAAGGGAGATAAAGTGGAAGAAACGCTGGCCGTGGATGACGAGCCTCTTGAAGGGGCCGATTCCGAGGAACATGGGGGCAATGGTGCACATGACAAAGGCCTCAAAGCCGGAAATTCCCATGAACCAAAGCGGGAAGTCTACCTCATGGTCAGTCGCCGGGGAAGGGCACAGGTGAGTGGATCCAGAAACTTACACCACACGACAGCACCCAGGCTTGTCAGGACGGACCAAAAGACAAACTGTGGTTGCAAGAGTCAGCAACGCAACATTTCCTTTAAAAGCCATGACGGAACGACTTACTCCATGGTAAACGTCCGCCGCAATATCCATGATGCCCGACGGGCTGATTTTGGCGGGTGGAGTGGCGACAGCAGCCTTCTCCTTCCTGCAGGGAGGGTCAGAAAACGTTGAAACCTTGCTCGGGCAAGGTATGGTCGGGGCAGAAGTGCGCCATCTTTGCTTGGTAGCTAGAACAACTTACTCTTTCTCAAGGACGGCAGATTGCTGGGATGAAGCAGTTGCACTATTTGAATATCCACATTTCTTCTTAGAACAGGTCCCACAAGACTACTCGCTGTATTGAGCAAGACCAGATACACAGCTGTACAGGCTCATATGCGTCATGTACCCCACGAAGGAAGCATCACATACCCCTGGCTTGCGCCCTTCACATCCTTGACGACCACTTCAAAGGTATCAAAGTCCAAGGCAGTCACGGCGTCAAACGCCACGTCAAACAGAATCAGGGACCACTCGAAGAATGCGTATATGGTGTATGCTGCAGGCACCCACAAGTCAGCGCCACTGCCGGGCGAGCAGGGAAACGGAAGACGAAAGCCCTCGGGGAACACTTACCGCCAGCCACCCTGTGGACCTTGTGCTGGATGAAGAAGTAGATCAGAGGCACAAGCGTGCCAAAGAAGCCGAAGCACAAGAGCTTGCGGTACCTGATCGCCTTGGGGTTGGGCGGGCTGAGAGCGATGCAGCCGGCGGTCCACGGAATGGTGCAGACGATGTACGAGATCATGAGGATGTCGTGCCAGTCGTGGTCGTCGGTCGAGGTGATGTAGGTCCAGCCGCCGCAGGTCAGGGTGCGGACGACGCCCATAAAGCCGACGAACTTGGCCAGGGCGCCGCCGCGGGCGCGCGTGAGGAGGTACCACAGGCCGACGAGGGCGAAGCGGGGGCCCGAAGTCAGGGCGATGAAGAGCATGAAGACGGAGCGCTCGGGGTAGCGGTCGCCGATGGTGGCCGAGACCGAGGGGAACCACTCGTCCGGGTAGCCATACCACTCATTCTTGACGATCGTGTGGTAGTGGAGGGACAGGCCGACGGCCAGGGCGAGGAGGAAGGCAGCTGTTGGGTGAGGGTGTGATCAGCCGACGCACGCGCCGAGCGATGCGCAAACAAGGAAGAGTGCGGATTGACGTACAGTATGCTACAGTGGTGTGCGTCCAGCTGATCCACTTCCCGCTGAAGGACAAGAGCACGCCGGCGTCCTTGTCCTTGTATTTTGGAGGCGCCATGTTCGGCCGCGAGGGAGGGCACGACAGTCTAGCTCAAGCCGCGCGCACTTCCCATCCGGCAAGGAAGAAGCAAGGAAACGACGGGAAGCAACAAAACAAAATGGAGGCGCGATCCTGCAGCGGCACAAATTACAGACAATTCAGACAAGGGTGGAAAAAGAACGTGTGGGAAGGGACAGGGAGGGAAAAAAAGACAGGCGACTTGCACGTCGGGCGATGTGGACGACAAGCTCGAAGCTCAGGCAGAGCGCAATTGCAAGCTGTCGGCAACACCTGCGCGTCGTCCAGACCCTGGTCCATTGGACGTTCGGATCCGCCGGGGCCCCGCAGCTACGACCCTGGCGCTGTGGGCTGGCACGTGAGAGGCCGTCAGAAGAAGGACTGTCCGACCCCTAACCCCTGGACCCCCTGAGCCCTCAATGGACATCGCCACCGCGAAAGGAGAATCCTATAGGTCGGTCGACAGATGCCTTTGGATCGGCATCTAACGCTATCTACAGTCTAGCGCGTGGAAACGAGATCAGGGGAACTGGGCCACAGTGACATGTCTCGAAACACTTGATTTGTAGTTCCATAAAAAACAACCAGCTATCTGCAAAATTACAAACATCAAAAATCGACATCTGGAGGCAACAAAATGACACAGAGCGCTACTACACTACAATGATAGTCCGAGGTTGGCCTCAGATGACTTGCGCAAAAAAAAAAGAAAGAAAGAAAGACGCTGCCAGCAGCTGAACCATCACTGGCTTGGTCGGCCCCTGAAATGCCCATGCACACCATTGTGGTCGCCGTATGTGCTGTGGCCTGGCGTTGGTGGTCTGCGGCCACCATCGGTATGCGGATCAAATGCTCCTCTTGGCATCTCAAACGCATATCCGCCCATCCCGGGCATCCGACTTGGCCCATCGCGAGTTGTAGTCCCACCATGGCCATGATGGCTGAAGGAGTGTTTGCGGCTCGAAAGTCCATATAGGACGCGGGTTCCCGTCGTCGTGTTGACAATGGCGCCAGTGACAGGATACCCTGGGGACATGTGATGCTGTGGTGGCCCTGGCTCTATGTTTCTGCCATCCTTCCCGGGTGGTCCTTCTGGTCCCCGGGGCCCATCTTCCCCGGTGTATCCCCGTTTTCCGCGCTGTCCCTTGTCCCCGGCAGGCCCTCTTCTTCCGCGAAGGCCATCCGGCCCACGACGCCCCACATGCCCGTGTGGCCCCGGAGGACCCTGGGGGCCGGCGCTTCCGGGCTCTCCTTGGGGGCCGGCGGGACCCGCGTCTCCCTGTCGACCGGGCGGCCCCGCCTCCCCTGGCCGTCCAGGGGGCCCATACCTCCCGGACTCGCCTGCTGGCCCTTTGGGACCTTCAGGGCCTTGGGGTCCCCTTTCGCCCTGCGAGCCCTGGACACCTGTCTGTCCGGGGATCCCTTGAGCTCCAGGAGGGCCTGGAATACCCTGAGGGCCCTGAAGCCCAGGAGGGCCAACAGGCCCTACTGGTCCCGTGGCGCCCCTTTCTCCCATGTCTCCCATGTCTCCCTTGTCTCCCTTGTCTCCCTTGTCTCCTTTCTCCCCCCTCTCGCCCTGCGCTCCCTGCCTGCCCTGAGGTCCCTGAACACCTCTGGCTCCTGTCGCACCCGGTGGCCCGGCGGGCCCAGCCGGACCCTGGACGCACTGGTGGCCTCGGCAGTGCAAACAGCGTGGCCGCGACGTCACCGGCCTCGAAAAAAATCTCGGAGACGGCTTAAGTGGGGTCTGGGGTGGCGACGACGACGAAAAGTGATTGCTGCCTCGGATCGGTGGCCTCCTGCGGTATCTCCGACACAAACACCACATAACGGCGGCGGTTATGACCGTCAGGACAACGACGACAGCGACTATGGCGGCTTCGACGCTTCCAAGCGTCCCGTTGGTAGGGGCGACACCTCCATCCGCCCGTTTCGATTCTGTCGTTGATGCAGTCGGAGCTTGACCAGCCGGAACTTGTCCGGGGTAATCGGTAACGGTGCCGAGGAGAATGGTCGTGACTTCGACTCGCGAGTTTCGAGAGACGGTCAGTGTTACGTAGAGTGACCGGGTCAGTGGGACGTCGTTTCGGACGGAGAGTATCTTGGGCGTTACAGAGGCTGAGCTTATAGGGTAGCCTTGGGGGGAGGACGGTGACAGGACACCAGGTGCGTATCTGGCTAAAGGAATCATTCTTGTGTATAAGATTCTCGTGTGATCCGTGACCCTTCAATAACGATTGCGAGCCACGACACTTCCGCAACAAGCGAGAAAAGCTGGTTGATGTGCTTTCATGAAAAAATAGCCAGTGAGCAACCGGAGATAAAGAAAGCAAGGCGAGCTTTATGGTCCGGTCAAATGGATGACCAAGTCCCAGAGGGACAAGGAGCCGGCCCTGCGCACCATTCTCCCGTAGACTCCTACAGTTAGGTGAGGCGGCCGCGCTATCTAGGACCCGTATGAAATGTACCTCCTTCGACAAACCTGGTACTGTCCTCAAAGACACGGAGGGAAGGCTTGAGGTGTTTGATGGCAAGGCTCCAGCAGTGGGGAACGACGAGGATAACCATTGGAGACTTGAGGGACATTTAGACGAAGGCTGCCACCCACAATGTCCAGATGCAGTTGGTTCTTGACAGAATGCAACCAATCCCGACGAGCGATTGGAGCTTGTTGGATTGCGCAGTTGGTTAAAGTGCTGACACGGGCCAAAGGCGGGCGTCAGCCTACAAAGACCGCGATGCAGTAGGCCCACCAGCCGCCTAGACATATCATCGCTGGCGACGCGTGGGGGCGGCCGGCCCATGTGTGACGATAGTTAGCATTCGGGATGCCCACTGGCTGCGCAGCTGGCCGAGGCGCATGTTGGATGTCACACTGTCGCACGATGGATGCGAGACCAAGCGCCATTTCTGGCCCAGAACGCAGCCGTCGCTCTACCCGAACCGCAGGCAAGCATGGCATCATGGTCATCTGCAGCCTGGATAGTGAAAAATGAGGGGCAGAAGCCACGCAGCGACTTCTGATTGGCGATAAAGTGCTGCACAACATGAAGCCGACGCCAACATCCACACACCCGGCGAGGGATCCAGGCGGAGATGCGACCGCGGTGGCAGGGAGTGGTACTGGTGGGCTGCAGGGGGTCGCATTGTAGGCGCGTACAGAAATGGGCACATGGCCGATGAGGGCATGCAGAGGATCGAAACCGTAACACCAGGCCACAAAAGAAGCTGCGATGGCGATCTGCAATGCCTACGGATGGTGCCTTGGTTCAGCGAGGGATGCAGTCAAGAGAAAACCAAGGTTAGGGCACAGAAAAGGAACCGGGTTCGGGCAGGACACAACGGTGCCAGCAACACGAGGTCAAAGGCAGGGATGGCCGCATCTGAGCCGGGCTTGGTGCCAGCTCGGCATATGCCCGAGCTGTCATCCGCAGCAGTGGACGCAAGCCCAATAACGCCATCGCTATGCAAGGATCCTAAACTATACCCAGGACGAAGCATTAGAAGGCCTAGCTGATTGAACGCGAACGAGACCAACCCGTCGCCCCCATCTACCCAATTAGTGCTCTCGACCAAGGGTCGCCAAGCGAGCCCTGGTCTTCTCGTCCCCCACGTCCGAGAGTCGGTTCGTCGCAAACTTTCGCAGCGCCCAGGTATCGCGCGCGTTCCTAAGCTTCTTTCCTTCTGGACTCGTGAGGTACTCCTCAAACCACGAGTCTTCCTCCATGTCGAGCGGCAGGCTCGTGAGCGCGCGCGCCCGCTGTTCCCTGCTCCCCGCGACCGAGGCATCGGCGTCGTGGACGGACTGGATCAGGCGCTCAAAAAGGAGGCGGCGGGTCGGCTCTGGATGGGAGCGCGAGAAGAACAGCGCCTCGGATACGCTCGTGCGCGCAAGGGCACCAAAGAGGGCCTCGAGCGCCTCTGTCGTCTTGAGCACGGGTTGCACCGAGTGGTAGTAGGCCAGGGCCCACGTGTAATCGCCGCCCTGCGCCTGCGAGACCAGTATCGAGATGATGTCATCGGGGAACTCGGGCAGCAGTGAGGGGTGTGCGAGATACTCGAGGGCGAGCTGGTTTGGGAAAAGTCAGTGCCGTTCCAAGCCGGGTGTCTGGAGTCGCACGGGGCAGTAGAGACAAAGAACAGCCGTACTGGAAACTGGTGCCGGTCCATGTGCCACAGTCCCTTCATGAAGATCTGGTACTTCTTCGGGATCCCGGTCCTCTGGGAGAATTGCTCGGCGAGCTGCGATCGCACGCCGAGGATGTCGTCGTGGTCGAGAAGCAGGTAGTACAGCACCGACAGTTTGTGATGCGCCGACATCTTGCTCTGGCAGACCTTCTGGTGCAGTTCGTGGAGGCCATTGTCGCCCCTTGGAGGATATGACTTGGCTAGACACCGAGTTGAGCGAGACGTTAGCAGGGAGGAGATCCTGGCAGTCGGCGCGCATGCGACAGCCATGTTGGCGCCTCGGTCGCGACGCACCTTTCGTCACGCCCAGGGCCTTGAGGACCCGGTCAATAAATAGCACGCCATCGAAGCTCTTGCGATATGATTCGATCTCGCGGATCAGATCTGGCGCGTACGGCGAGCCGAGGTCTGGAGGGAAGACCTGGTGGATCTGTGTGTAGTCGACAAAGGCCATGGCGAAAAGGATGCAACTGGCCGACTGTCTCGGGGATGGCGGTTGACGCAGCTCCAGCGCACCTCCTCGATTGATTTCGGCCGACCGCCGCCTCGCAAACCTACCGAGTGGAGACTGCGACACGAAAGCACGTGACTTGCACGCCTTCGACCCAGCTCGCCGGCCCAATTGTGGGTGGGGTTGTGGGAAAGTGTGGCGTCAGTGTGTGGCTTGCGCTTTGTTTACAATCGGGTCCAAATCTGGGCGGATATCAACAAGCGGGGGAGCTGGGGGGGTATACGTCCCTCCAACAGCCCATCATAGCGAGCGAGCGACATCGTCCAAAATTGCGACTGCGGGCTGGAGGATAATGCGAAGCGCTGCATCTTTTTCTGCGCAGCCTGCTGACACCTCGAGCATTGCGCAAGAACCTGCTTCGTAACCCGATTAGCCTTTTTTTTCCCACCCCACCCTCTTTCGTGTTGCCCATGTCCTCCCGAACGACCCGTCGCGCCGCTGCGACGCGGCGCACCGTCATCGACTCCGACTCCGACGACGAAATCGCAAGCACCAGCAGGGTTGCCGATGATAGCGAAGATGACTTCACCCCGGCACCAAAGCGCAGTCCCCGCAAATCTCTCGCTCCCAGCAGTGCGAGCAAGAGCAGGCGCCAGACGGGCGACACCAGCATCGTTGCCCCAAGGCGCGGGCGTCCTAAGAAGAGCCTTGCGCCCGATGACGAACTGAGCCAGGTCCTCGAGCCCAGCGAGGTCTTGGAACCGAGCCAAGTCGCTGACCCTGATGAGACTGCGACCACGCTTGGGGAGCCTTCGTCCCCGGCCAAGAAGGCTGCCCCGCGCAAGAGGAAGAGTGTTGCCCCGCGGGCGGTGAAGACCGAGTCCACACCCGAGCCTCCGGCTGCCCGGCCGGGGCTGGCCACGCCGGAGCCGACGCCCAGGAATCCAAAACAGCCCGGCTCACCAGACTCTTCTGTCGTGCCCAGCACGCCGCTCGCCGACATCACGCAGACCAGCTCCAACGGCCAGCGCAGACCCTCGGACGATACGACCGCCGCGGTGAAGCCCATCCGGGCCATGGACACTATCCTCGAAAAGCCGATGGACATTGTGCTCAAATCGCGAACCATCACGGTCCCTGTCGTCGAGGACACGACGCCCAAGGCGCGCATCGTGATCACATACCTCATCCTGACCAACTTCAAGAGCTACGCGGGAAGGCAAGAAGTCGGCCCGTTCCATACGTCCTTCTCCTCCGTGGTCGGGCCCAACGGCTCTGGAAAGTCCAACGTGATCGACTCGCTGCTGTTCGTCTTTGGCTTCAGGGCCAGCAAGATGCGGCAGGGCAAGCTTTCGGCACTGATCCACAACTCGGCGCAGTATCCAAACCTGGACCACTGCGAGGTGGCTGTTCACTTCCGGGAGGTGATGGACCTCCCTGGCGGAGGCCACGAGGTCATCGCCGACTCGGACCTTATCATCTCGAGGAAGGCCTTCAAGAACAACACCAGCACATACTACATCAATGGCAAAACCTCGAATTTCACAACTGTGACCACTCTGCTGCGGGATAGGGGCGTCGATCTTGACCACAAGCGATTCCTGATTCTGCAGGGCGAGGTTGAGTCGATCGCACAGATGAAACCCAAGGCAGGAAACGAGCACGAGGATGGCCTCCTCGAGTACCTGGAGGACATCATCGGCACCTCCAAGTATAAGACGCCCATTGAGGAGGCGGCCACCGAGGTCGAGACGCTCAACGATATATGCATGGAGAAAAGCGGCAGAGTGCAGCATGTGGAGAAGGAGAAGAACAGCCTCGAGGACAAAAAGAACAAGGCGCTTGCATACGTCCGCGACGAGAACGAGCTCGTCATGAAGCAGGCTGCCCTGTACCAGCTGTACATCGGCGAGTGCGAGGACAACGTCGCAGCCAACCAGGAGGCTGTTATGCAGATCCAGGCGCAGCTCGATGTCGAGCTCCAGAACCACGAGGGCAATGAGCAGGTGATAAAGCAACTGCAGAAGACCTACTCCAAGAGCAGCAAGGAGTATGAAGCCCAGGTCAAGGAGGCGCAGGCGCTTGCCAAGGAGCTGGCCTCTTTTGACCAGGAGCGCGTCAAGTTCGAGGAGAGAAAGAAGTTCTTGACAGATAAACAGAAAAAGTTACAGAAGACCATTGCCAACGCCGAGAACTCGGCCGCCGAGACCGAGCAGACCATTGAGCAGTGCGGCGAGGACATTGCAACTCACGGGCAGGAGATAGTCTCGCTCGAGGAACGCGTCAAGGAAGAGGAGGCCGATCTCGCCACCATCAGGGACAACCTCAAGGGCAAGACCCAGGTATTCTCGGACAAGATCGCAGCCAAGCAAAAATCTCTGGAGCCCTGGAAGGAGAAGATCAACCAGAAGCAGTCGGCAATTGCGGTTGCAGAGAGTGAGCTCTCGATTCTACGGGAAAGGGCCAATGCCGGTGCTGTTGCCGTCGAGGAGTTGGAGGCCAAGATCCAGGCGATCGAAGAGGCCAGAGTTGCAAAGGCCAAAGAGCTCAAGGCGTGCAAGGTCGAAAAGGCCGAGCTGGAGACGGAGGCCAACAGCGTTGTGGAAGAGCTCGAGACGCTCGCTCAGCAGGAGCCCAAGATACGCGCCAAGGTCTCGAACGCGAGACAGAAGGCCGACGAGGCCCGGTCCAGCCTCGCGCAGACGCAGACGCAGGGAAACGTCCTGACGGCTCTCATGCGCATGAAGGAGTCGGGACGCATTGAAGGCTTCCATGGCCGGCTTGGAAACCTGGGGACAATTGACCAGAGGTACGACGTGGCCATCTCGACAGCTTGCGGCGCGCTTGACAACTTTGTCACGGACACGGTCGAGGCCGGACAGCAGTGCATCGAGTATCTCCGTAAGACGAACCTCGGCCGTGGCAACTTTATCTGCCTGAACAAACTGCGCGTGCGAGACCTGTCG
This sequence comes from Nakataea oryzae, assembly GCA_003049435.1. NCBI lineage: Eukaryota > Fungi > Ascomycota > Sordariomycetes > Magnaporthales > Magnaporthaceae > Nakataea > Nakataea oryzae. The sequence goes on along the minus strand of PYSQ01000211.1, from coordinate 26,089 downwards.
CCGATCCAGACGCCCGAGAACGCGCCTCGCCTATTCGACCTGATCAAGGCCAAGGACGAGCGGTTCCGGCCTGCCTTCTACCACGCGCTTCAGGACACCCTGGTCGCCAAGGACCTTTCACAGGCCAACCGCATCGCGTACGGCGCCAAGAGATGGCGTGTTGTGACGCTCGATGGCGAGCTGATCGACAAGTCCGGTACTATGTCTGGCGGTGGAACCACGGTCAAGAAGGGTCTCATGTCGTCCAAGCTTGTCGCTGAAACGACAAAGGAGCAGGTCGCGAAACTCGAGGGTGACCGCGACAGCCTTGAACAGAAGTTTGAGGAGTGGCAAGAGTACCAGCGCGGCCTGGAGACGCGCCTTCGCGAGCTGAGAGACCAGATCCCACGTCTAGACATCAAGATGCAAAAGATCAATCTCGAGATGGAGAGCGCAGCCAAGAACCTCGCAGATGCCCAGCGTCGCGTCCAAGAGCTCGGCAAGGAGCACCAGCCGTCGCAGTCGGACGACAACCGTATTGTAGTGCTCGAGAAGGAAATCTCAAAGCTCCAGAAGGAGCTGGAGAAGCTGCACGGGGAGACGTCGAGTGCAGAGGAGGAGATCAAGGTGCTTCAGGACAAGATCATGGAGGTCGGCGGTGAGAAGCTACGAGCGCAGCGCGCCAAGATTGATGAGCTCAAGGCCGAGATTGCGTCGCACAACGATGATCTCTCCACTGCCGAGGTCACCAAGGTTAAGACAGAGAAGCTGAGGGTCAAGCTGCAGAAAGACCACGCCAAGGCAACCAAGGACCTTGAAGCTGCCAGTCATGACCTTGAGAAGCTGGAGGACGAGATCCAAAACCAGGGCGACAAGGCCGAGTCGCTCCAGTCGGCTGTAGAAGCGGCCGAGGAAACGGTCCAGGGGAAAAAGGAGGAGCTCGCGGCACTGAAGGCGGAGCTCGACGAGAAGACGTCGGAGCTGAACGCGACGCGCGCTGTCGAGATCGAGATGCGCAACAAGCTTGAGGAAAGCAACAAGGTCCTGGCCGAGATGGAGAGGAAACTTCGATACTGGGACGAGAAGTTGGCCAAGCTGACGCTCCAGGACATCGAAGACCTCACCGGCGAGAAATCTGCTGATGCTCCTGCTCCTGAAGACGGCCAGGCTGCGGAGGCCGAACAAGCTGAGAAGCCCAAAGTGAAGGCGGAGAAGAACAGCAGCGAAGACGAGGAGGATGAGGATGACGACGAGGATGACGAAGAGAGCGACGCGGACGACACGGTACTCAAAGATCAATCCATCGCGCCAGCAAAGGCGTCGAGACCGGGCGGACCCCTGCAGCTTCCGAGGTACAGCAAGGATGAGCTGGCCGACATGGACAAGGCGGAGCTCAAGGCGGAGATTGCGGCCCTCGAGGAGAAGACGCAGAACGTGAGCGTGGACCTGGGCGTGCTGGCCGAGTACCGCCGCCGAGTCGAGGAGCACGCGGCGCGGTCGTCGGACCTGAACAGCGCCGTGGCCCAGCGCGACGCGGCCAAGCGGCGGTGCGACGACCTCCGGCGGCTGCGTCTCGAGGGCTTCATGGAGGGCTTCGGCCAGATCTCGCTCCGGCTCAAGGAGATGTACCAGATGATCACCATGGGCGGCAACGCCGAGCTCGAGCTCGTCGACTCGCTCGACCCCTTCAGCGAAGGCATCCTCTTCAGCGTCATGCCGCCAAAGAAGTCGTGGAAGAACATCAGCAACCTCTCGGGTGGAGAGAAGACGCTGAGCAGCCTGGCGCTCGTCTTTGCGCTCCACCACTACAAGCCGACGCCGCTGTACGTCATGGACGAGATCGACGCCGCCTTGGACTTCCGAAACGTAAGTTGCGACTACTCTTTTATCCTAGCTTCCTTTCCGCGTCAACTAACAACTCTTGCTTCCCTGGCCCAGGTCTCCATCGTTGCCAACTACATCAAGGAGCGGACCAAGAACGCGCAGTTCATCGTCATCTCGCTCCGCAACAACATGTTTGAGCTGGCGGCGAGGCTGGTGGGCGTGTACAAGGTCAACCACATGACGAAGAGCGTCACCATCGAGAACAAGGACTACATCAACCGCCCCGGGACAGCAAGCACCGCTCGGCCGGCCGCACCCGCGCAGGCGATGGCGACGGCGACTGGGGCGTGATGGGAGACTGGAGAGTTATTCTTTGGGGTGGCAGCGTGTGCATGAATGCGAACTAGCGTGATGATGGATGACCACAACATGAAGGGCGCGCCATGAAGTCATGATGTCTCATATTTTTCTTCACCTTTGTGCTGGGTTGGATCGTGGGTGGTTTGTGTAATAGGGGATATAGATAGTCTCCAGGATATGACATGGGAATCTTGTGTGGGAACGGTATTCTGGTCATCGGCGGCAGTAGTCTTGCTGGAAATAAAGTTTGGTGCTGGCGACTTTTTCATCTCTGGGTTTTCTGCACAGTTCACGGTAGCTCTAATTTGAGAGATAAAGTTACACTTTGGCTTAAACCTTGGTGAATGACTGGATTTATATGATACGCTCGCCTGTGAGCGCGACGGCCCGTTTTGCCTACATCCAGAGTGTCGGTAGTGTGCGAAGACAAATGTCTCGATCGTAGGAGCTGAATATGGAGGCAACCTGAGTGTCTGATTCTCCTCTCCCGCAGCCGCAAGCCACAAAATTCTAATCCCTCCCAAGTAGACACAATTATAAACTAAAGATAATTCATGATGCCAAGAACGGCCTGGTCTGGTATGATGACGGTAACTGGGATCAGTTGCAATGAGAAATGGACGGCACGTCAGGCTCTGGGGCTGTAAATATCTATGTACATGCGAAAAGCAAAAGAAAAAAAAGAAAGCCAAAAATTCAGACCAATATAAGCCTCTCAGAATAGGTGGTCATTATGGAGGCGAATTCTGCATCGTCGTTCCGGAGTATTCAAGACGAGTTTGGCTCGGATGGTGGTTTTCATGGATGAGGCGGAGGGCGCCTGATTGTCCCCATTTTCAAGCGATGATCGTGGACAGGGCAGGATCGGAGATGCTCAGAGGGGTTCGACTGAGTTGCCAACATCTGCAGGCCCCAGGCATGCGCGTCGAGGTTGTTGGTTGCGCACTTTCGAATCGGCGGTGTGCGCACACGCCACAGTTACTGGCTCGGTCGGATCCACCATGGAGCACATCATAGGCAAAAGGGGCCTGTTGGTTTTAGAGGCGACGCATGCTGTGCTCATCTGGTGGCCGAGAAATACTGACAGCCGAGCCCATATTCCCCAGGGGAGAAACCGAGGCTGCACGGGCCGATTCGAGACCAGCAGCGGTTATTTGGGTAGGCTCGTAGGACAATACTGAAGGATTCGAGTCCATCTCGACGGGTATCCTATCCAGCGGGTGCGACTCGAGCTCGGCGAGTTCGACGTTTCCGAAAGGCATGCCCGGTTTCTGTGAGAGGTAGTACCCCTCAGCCTGGGCCGTTTCGACACCGCGCGTCGCCGCCAGTGGCGCCGCCTCGCCCGGCTGCTCCACCACCTCGATCCCCTGACTGTCAAGGTCGCCGGGGTCGTAGGGGCTCGTCGATCTCGCCGTCGCCGCGTACGCCCCGACCGTGGCGGGAGAATGCCACCTGCTGACGATAGGATCCGTCGCCGCCACTGCCGTGAGCATTTTGGGGTCGCCGTAAAGCCCCGGAGTTGTCCGGCCTGGGGTGAAGGGATCGTAGCTGACGCCAGCGACACCACCGCTGCCATTTTCGGGGAGTCCAGGGGTCGAAGTGGCTGTCCTGTGCGGGACGATCGAGTGTCGCACCTCTCTGGCCCGACGACGGCGAACGCACAGGAATATCAGCACGGCAGCGACCAGAGCTATCCCGGCAATGACGCCGATTACGATGCCGGCGATGACGGCGGGTGAGAGTCCGGCCTGGCCAGCGTCACTGCCGCTGCCGCTGCCGCTCCCCGTCGGCATCAAGGTGAAGCCGGCTCCGTCGCTGCTCGTGGTTGAGGTTATGGCGAGAGGAAAGACGACGTGAAAAATTGTTAATGGCTTCTCAGGACTGGCGTTCACGGAAGCAGTGGCGAAATTGATACTTGTTGCCGTTGCTATTCGACTTGCCAGCGGGGTCCAGACGTTGGTCGGAGTAGCGACGGTCCTGAAGCAGTTTCTTGTGTTTTTGTCAAAGACGCAAGAGTCAAAGCCTTGGGGACAGCACCAAGCTTGCGAGTAATAAACAGAACCCCGGGAGATGTTTTGTTTGCAGCTGCTGTCCGTTGGAACGGACCAGCCCGCTGGACACGCGGTCCCGGGGAATGCTGCTGTACTATCATCGCTGAAAGATCGGCCCCCAAAAAAGATGTCCCTGTAGCCTTCCGGGTGGCAATAGTCATCGAGGTACGTGTTGGAGGTCTCGTCGGCAAAATCGTATTCGAGACAATCTTCGAAGCGGTCCCCTTTTGGTGTGCAAAGTACTGGCCGGGTCGTTGCGCTGCAGTTCGTCGGAGCTGTCCATGGCGTCGTCTGTGGTGGCAAAGCCGATGCGTCCCTCAAGAAAAGGTCATGACCGAGACTGGGAGGCGCTGCCGTGATGATGGCGTGCTGAGGGGTTGTGAATGAAGCCTGTGTTGGGGTCATTTTCCTGGGCAGGCCGTGGTGTGCGATGATCGACGGCGAGGTTGAGAATTCTTTGCCCGCGCTCTCTCCGCGTTCTCATCCTCTGGCCACCCGAGGCAACCTTGCCTCGTGCTCCCTCGTGTGGTCACTTTTCGGCCTGTCGTGAGGAATGTCGGACAAATCGGGGCGGTTGCGTATAAGTTGATGTCAAGGGCTCTTCTGGATCCTGCGGCGGCGCCCCGAAGCTCAGACGCACAGTCGAAGGCGCAAAATCAAGATGTAATGGCTGTGGTGTACTTTGGCTCGTTTCAGGGTGGTGTCCGTCAACGGGTACGCATGCCGATTGTGGGCGCTGGTAGTACGGCGGTAGTATGGGGAGCTGAAGGAGCTGAAGGGAGCCACGGCACACGGGCAGCAAAAAAGAGGACAAGACGAGGCTCATCTGGACAAAAGCAGAGGTGGAGAGGGCCTGGGGAGGAGCTCCGGAATAAGGCATGGGTGCAGGCCACCATCGAATGCTCCCAAGGCTAAGCAGCGGGGTGGGTGTGGGTGATTCTTGAGGGTCAAGCGATCCAGCACCCCTACTTACCCACGGGAAGAGTGGGACTGGGGGCTCGGCGCGCTTAATCTCAGCATCGTTGTTGGTGGCCGCCCCTCGACAGATCCCTGGTGGTGCCGTGCCTCGCAACTGAGCCCCCGCTGCAACAGAATGGCTCTGTAGGGCCAGCCAGCCCAGGCGAGGAGCGGAGGAGCCCGAGCTGGGGCCGAGCCTCGACGAGGTTGCGTTGGGGGACCCGGGTCGTGAAGGCGCAGCAGGCGTCGATTCGCTCGCCTGTTCTCATTGGCGCCGCCCGCCTGACACCAGACAGCTTTGCAGGCACGAGCAAGCGCCGACGCACGACGCACGATGCGCCATGGAAACGGCGATGGCGCGGGCTAGGCGCCTGACGCCCCCATGCCGCCTCCGACCCTCGACGCACGTCGGCGCCACAGCGGCGGCGACAGGAGGATGTCTCACTGCTGCGAGTTCTGAGTCCCCTCGTAGGAGCAGCCCTGATGATTGATTGCTTCGGCGGGGGCAGGGGGGGCGCAGTTGCTGGTAGTGGTGATGTGCTGTGCACAAGGGCGTGGGTAGGTGCGACTTAATTTCCATGCTGGCTGGGCATGGAGCGTGGGACAAAGCTGGGGGCGGCTGGCCAGACCTGGTTGCTGTAGGGCCCAAAATTGATCCTTTGCGCGGCACTTGGAGAACAAACAGCGTGCATCAAATCGTCGCTGCCTCAGTCGAGAACCCGATCAGGTAGGGCCGATGCGCTCCAACCAGACCAGCACTGCTGACAGGAGTGGGGCTTTATTGCCCAGCTTGCTATTTTGGGAGCTTCCGGGACAGGCTGCAGCTGTCACCGCGAGAGCGGCGATGCCCCACATATCGGGAGATAAATCACACACACACACAGAGGCCAAATGCGATTTATCGACCAGGCCGTAAAACGCAAAGAACACCAAACCCCAGGATTTTAAGATTTTAAATACATCAGGCACTGTGAAGCCAAAGGATGACCTGCCATTCACATGTAGCTGCAAAATTGCAGAAAAAGCATCGCAGTCTTGTCAAAAGAAGGCAGCCTCTACACATTGATAAAAATGCTGGGGTGGCGGGGATCGTGGCGTGCTGCAGTGGGCCTCGTTCTCCGCTTTTCCGGTGAGCATCAAGGATCGAATATGTATGGTCTTTCCGCCCCCTGCCCGCTGTCCCCCTCGCAGCCACGCCAACTGACAAGTCAAGAAACAAGAGTACAAGTAGATATGAGGAGGCATTGGCTGCTGGGCCACCAAACGGCATCGAGAACCCCGCGTGACATTGGGCCTAATCTGTATGCTGCTACGCGAATCATCCAGAGTGTTGCCGACGGAAGGCCTTGCAATTCTTGTTCTACTTCTGTGGGCGCAATACAGGCGCCTCGAACAGTCGCGATAGCACCCCGAAAAAGACGGCGACGGCTTCGAATCTCGAATGTTGGTCATTGCATCCGAGCGGCGCGCGAGACGGCCAGCCAGGGTCCCACCAGAGCCTGGGAAATTGGGACGAATGTATTGGATGGCCAGCATAGTAAGCAGCCACTGCGGCTCGCGATCCCCCTCCCATTTGCATCGACTTTGCCTACAACCAACAGCATCGCAAGGAAAAAAAAAATTTGCAACCGCGATTGTACCTCGTGTTTTATTCGTGCTACCTTGGCCCAACACAATCGAATGGCCGGCCACGAATTTCTGCTCGCATTGGGATCCATCACCATCAGATCACAGACATATCCCCACTGCGACGTGTCTCGGGCTTGATCTATCCCGCTAGTGTGGTGGTTGGCACCAACGTGCAGACAGCATGCAGGCAGTGACAAGAGCGGTGCTTCTACTTGTGTACCTTTTGCACTAGACTCGGACCCAGTCATATCTGTCATCCCCACTTTAGGGAAATTCCGGCGACATGCACAATTAAACACCCAAGGCATTCTTCACACTTTGCCTGTACCTGTCGAGTTCCTCTATTAAATCCGGTGCAGGACTTGGCCTTGCTTGGTTGTGCTTTGAAGGTGGAGGGCAGCGATGACTCTTTTCTAGACGTTCTGGATCGAAGAGCCAATCTCGCCCTCGACCTTTCCAGCTCTTTCCCCAATCCATCAAACGCCGTCCTTTCATGTCCGTTCGCACGCAGACGCGGGCAGCCAAGCTCTGGCGATTCCTTTGTGTTCTTACCAATGTCGGCCAGTGCCGCTTGACAGACGCCCGCCTCAAAGCGCCGCCCTCCGGCACCATTGACCGCTAGACTGATGGCTGCCCTCATGTTTTCAATCCGCCCTTGTGGATCATGGCGCGTCTTTCGGGATTTGCTCGGTCCATGTTGCGTGGATTGGGAGCCCGGCATCTCGTGGGCGGCGTTCGCTCTCCCCTAAAATTCGGGATATGGTGCCACCAGGAAATTGCATTCCCGACCCGACCGCAATTCTCCAGCGCCAGACATTGGCATTTTGTCAGTCCGGCATCCACAACCACGCCCTGCCCAGCGCATTACTGTAGTCATCCACGCACGTCAGGCCATCGGCAATGACTGCTCCCGAGAGCTGGTTCCTGAGGAGCGGGTCTGCACTCCACCAAGGAGCTTGCTGTGATTGGCTCGGCACCGCGGAAGCCATGTCGAAACATCATACCATTCTCCTGGGGCCGCCAGCCCATCCAAGGGCATCCAATGGCCGCAGCCTCGAGATCGGGCTATGCATGGAGAGACCATCGGGATGGCAGGCAAGAGATGCTCGTCAATAAATAGAATGGCAGCTCCGACCTCTGCGATGGGTGCTATGAATCCTGCCAGGCCAACCATACCAGAGAACACACGCATCGTGCAGGCCCGACACCTTCTCGACAGGAAGAAACATCCCGAAACCGCCAAAGAGTAGACCCTTTTGTTTATACCCCTCTTGACCCGTCGCCGAGGAGGGCTGTCGCCTGCAATGGAGACACTCCGCCTTCACACCATGGCCAACGCCACCGGCCTGGCGTCCGCCGTCGACGTGACACTGCCTTTCGTTTTCGATGAGGTCACCAAGAACTACCAGACGCTCAGCCTTGCCGAGCGCCTGTGGGCGGTAAGCTCCAGATGCTGTCCCGTGAAGTAACCTACCGTCGACTGTGGCTAACTTCCATGACAGACATGGTACGTCTGGATGCAGAACGACATCCTGGCTACCGGGATCCTCACCTTCCTGGTCCACGAGATTGTGTATTTCGGAAGGTCGCTGCCGTGGATGATCATGGACGCAACACCCTTCTTCCGCAGGTGGAAGATCCAAAACGTACGTTCAGGTCCATCTCGCTGACTCCGCCTTGGTCCTTGCCAATCACCGGGTCCAAGACGCCAATGACTGACACCAGCCCCTCCCTCACTGCAGAACAAGACACCGACCTGGAAGGAACAGTTCCAGTGCGCTGGCCTTGTTCTTATCAGCCACTTCACGGTTGAGCTTCCCGAGATCTGGCTGTTCCACCCGATGGCTATCTGGTGCGGAATGGCTTTCGACGTCCCTTTCCCGCCCGCATGGAAGATGGCTCTTCACATTGCCATATTCTTTGTGCTTGAAGACGCATGGCATTATTGGACACACCGTTTGATGCATCAGCCTACGCTCTACCGCATGATCCACAAGCTTCACCATACCTACACGGCACCCTTCGGCCTAACTGCCGAGTACGCGTCGCCTATCGAGGTCCTGATTCTGGGCCTGGGCACTGCCGGCACCCCCCTGCTATGGGTCTACCTGACCAACGACCTGCACCTCTTCACTATGCAGCTTTGGATTGTCCTGCGCCTGCTCCAGGCTATAGACGCCCACAGCGGCTACGAGTTCCCTTGGAGTCTGCATCACTTCATCCCCTTCTGGGCTGGCGCTCAACACCACGACGTGCACCACGAGCAGTTTATCGGCAATTACGCGTCCTCATTCCGTTGGTGGGACTACTGCCTTGATACCGAGGCTGGGGCCGAGGCGGCTACCAAGCGCCGCGAGAGGAAACTTGCCAAGGCCAAGAAGAATATCTAATAAGTAATACGTTAAAGAGAAGGAGATGATGCCGCGGCCGCGGCATGTGAAACCGCCGAAAACTACCAGCTGATGTTAGGAGCCATTGTTCCGGAGATGGCTTGTCAATATCTAATAATGAAACAGGAGGGTGATGCGAAGCCACTGCTCCTAGAGGAAGGCCACGGCCGATGTGGAGATAGATTCTGGGCGCTTAGACCTAGTCTAGACCTTGCAATTATGAATGGCAAATGTACATTAAAATCGATATTATTTCTGCCCTTACTCTGTCCATGTGAGTTTACTGTAGTTTTTGACTTTATAAAACGGCAACGAGGTACATCGCTTAAGATTCTTCTTCGCGCTTTAGTTTGTTTCAACGCAAACAATCTTGGTGCGCAGCTTGCAGCTTCAGGAAGTTCTGAGCGATCGTCGCTGCGTGGAAGCTCCTAGTCTTAGTCTAGTCCTAAGTGAAGGTGCAGTTTTCTTGGCTTGTCTTGACGACCCGACTCAAATCGGAGCCAAGCAGTCCTGCGCGCTTGATCCAGGCCTTTTGTGCGCATGGCGCAATTGTCAGCAAGGGTAGCATTATCCGGCGCAAAACATGCATCGGCAGGGGGCGCCTACATCAAGAACTGTCGCAGCCGGCCTCTGCTCCCGGCTGAGCACGAAAAGCGTGCTGAAGTTGTTGGACTGCACGATGGCAAAGTCCCCAGTGTAGTCTGTGGGGTTCAAGAGTGGCGACATGACCACGGTCAGTAGACGCGATTTTCGGGCAGAAGCACGGTCGGAGCTCGAATCACATCCTTCATGGCGGCGCACCTTGGACGATGTAGTTGGGGCCGGGGCAGGAGGGACCTGGCTGTCCCGGAAACTGCACGCGGAAAACGCCCGTGGCTCCGTATGACGGGTGCGCGGGCTCGGCGGCCCCTAGGATGTTGACGGGCCTTCCCTGGGCCTCGCAGGTGTTGTTCACCTGCACCGTTCCGTTATCCTGTGTTTCGAGGGCGGCCTTCACTGTCAGCCCAGTCTCCCCCAGGACGCCCCTCCGTCGGCGCATGTTTGAACTTGGTCGAGACTGACGTTGAGCTGATACTCGGCAAAGATGCACTTGCAGCCGGCTGTAAATGGGGCCAAGGTCCCGGCGACCTGGTACCAGCGGCCGAGGTACGAATCGAGCTCGAAGCCGATGTCTGGAGTCGGGTAGAAACACACTCCGTCCCAGGTTGACGGGACGGCCGCGCTGCTTAGTGCGCCAAAAAGGAGGAAGGCCGCGGCTGTGAGTCTCATTGTGGCGGGTGCGCACGTGGGAGCCGAAAATACGAAATTCGGAGCGATTTTCTGGGGTATGGAGCGTTCGTCCGGTGTACATAGGGGACTCCCGGGTGCTGAATCTTGAGATGAACAGGGCCATTTAACCTCACACTCAGGTATCCAAACAGTATTCGAGCCCTTATCGGTCGGATATCAAGGCCTGCATAGGTGTCCAGGCAGGTACGTACCTTGCGCATCATCATGATGCTTGAAATTATCTGTTTTTCCCTCCAAGACAAATTCGTGCTGCAGTGACGCCATTGACACCTCTGACTTGCCGATTCCGGCAATCAGCTCGTGCACGATCTCTCGGCGGCCGCATAGGTGTTCGTGCGATCGGGCCAAAGAAAGGCAGATCGTTCCCTCGTGCAGGGCTGTCCCCGGGGCGCAGCATCGATTCTTAGGGGCTGGCGTGCCCCGCAACAACGCTGGATTTCAGTGGACTCGCAGCCAATAAGCCACCTACTTGTACAGTACCAACTCAAATTTGTCCTGTGCGCAGCCTTTCCACCAGACTCGCCTTTGCTGTTGGACACCTTTTTATTATTGTTTCTGATCCAGTTTTCCCTCCTTCTGAGCACCCCCTAGAAGCGGAATCTCTGCCTGGCTGAGCGACAGTGGGGGAATGATGCCAAGAAAAAGTGGTATTGTTGACTAGTGGCCCAGCATGACCATTTTGTGCCGAAGTCTGCCACGACGACGAGATGATGTGGTCCAGCGCCATTGGCGGTGGTGCAGCCACATCTAATGAAATTTCTGTAACTATTTCCTTCACACTCGTACTGAAGATTAGCTTTCTCAGCGAGAATAACAGGGCTCTTAAAACATATGGGCTGCGGCAAAAACAGCTGCATAGACCACAGCAGCCATCGCAATATTGGGAATGAAGTTCGGGGCGCCTGCGGGAAGGGGTGAGGAAGAAGGCTTTAATTCATGTCTAGTCAGTCTACCGTACTTGGAGCGGGTAATTGAACATCTCATGAAAATTGTACGCTAAAAGCAAAGACGAGTCGGGCTCGAACTTACAGGAATGTTTGACGAGTTTCCGCGAGGGCTGGTCGTGGTGGGGCCAATGTTCCCTGATGGCGCCGCTGTGGCCGAAGTGGGACGAGGCGGGGCAGCGATGGGCACGGAAGATGCGGAACCAGCAGGGTCAACGGCAGGAATCGCAGGCGGCACAGGGTCCTGCTTGCCCGCCACCGGAGCGGTAGAAAGACCACAGTCACGTCCAAAGCTGCCAAGGCTGTTGCCGTATATGGTCCATATGTTGGTGTTTTCTGGGCCAGAGCACTTGAGGCAGTTATCGTAGTTTGTTGTAAAGACAGCGTTGGAGCAGCGGGAGCCGCCGCTGAAGCGGCCTTGACGAAGTGCCTGGCCTTTTGATCGACGTGTTAGCCACCAGCATGTATCGCAGGGAGTGCCCGACCAAGATAATATGTGTCTGGAATCGGTTCCCTGATGTGCTCACCGCATGTGTCGTGGCAGTTATATGCTGGGCTGCCGGGCTCCTGGCGCCTCAAAAGGCGAGAGGTCATCTCGAGGGGGTCTTCGGCCATAGCAGCCGGGAAGGTGGCGGCTGTTAGGAGACCACAAAGGAGAAGCTTTGCCGCAATCATTGTGGTGCTGGGGCGCTAGTCGGCGAGGACAGTGGGAAGGGTATGTGAGGAGTGTGTTATGCTGTAAGCGCACGGGAGTGTGGAGGGAAAGATTGCGCGAGTTTAGTCGGAGGTTGCAGCATTCAATGGACAAGGTGAGCTTGATCAACTCTTATATGGATTCTGCCTCGGCTCATTTCCAAGATAGATACTGTGTGAGTCTTACCGCTATCTCCACGACTCGTAGCACCGAGTAGGGAATTCATAGACTCCATCCTTCCCTCTCGCGGGGCGAATGCATCTCAGGCACCAGGGTCAAATGGTTGACGGGGCAAGACTATAAGATTGGGAAGGAGGGCCTCCCCGGATCCCAGCAGTGCCACAGATGTCAGCTAGTAGTAGACGAAGTAAGGCGCCGCGATTGTAGACCGAGTTCTCCTCATTTCCGCAACGAAAAAAACCAGCCGTGTGTTTCCCCACCGGAGTGAGGAAGCCGATCCGGTACAGGCAGCTTTAATGGGCGGCCAGGAATCCCTGCTTATGGCCGTAAAATAGCACAGCTAGCTCTCGGGCTGCTGCTTTTCCGGTGGTATTCATTAGAAAAGGGCCATATCAGGGCGGAGAGTTGGCGATGTGCATGACACATTTCCTTCATCCAAGAAGATCTAATCAGATCATCTGATAAGATTAGATCATCTGATTTGAGGATTCCCAGCGATCTGCTCCACATGGCCCATTAGGCTTGCCCTAAAACGGCTTAGAGCCATCCGATAGAGCAAGCAAACGGCGCGAGCCCTGCCCCCACCCGTTCTTCGGGCTTTGGTCTGCCAATGGATATCGCCGTATGACAATGAGAACAAAAGTTAAAACCCCCTCCCCTGAAGGCCAAGATGGTAGATGGAGGTATCGCCGTTCTCCCTTGATAGAGTTAGTTTTGCTTTCGTAATGCCAATGCCTTAGCCAGCCATGAGCCCCTGTCCCACGCCATTGAGCAGCTTCTCAGCCTGGGAAGCAAGGATCGGAGTTTGTGCGTTCCATTGACTCACGCGAGTCCTCGGGATTTTCCAGACGAGGCTTGTCCTCCAAAACCGTATCCATTGCTTCCTCACAGACAGCAGACCACCGACCTTGTCGCGCCACCGTGAGGAGCCACGATCTTGACTGACAAAATACTCGCAATGATGTGGTGCCCATGGCGGCCCAGCTCGATGCCACTCACATTGGGTGGTTAGCCTTGATTGCACACTTAATAGTTTGGACTTGGCACCTGCAGCCCTGAACCATGAACAAGTCACAATTCGTCGCCGCCACCCCAATGTTACCATGTCTTTGTCCCGCATCTGCTGAGACCCAAGAGAACTGAACATGGTTTCTTGGGAAAGAGAATGGTACGATACCTACTAGCGTGCATGGAACCGTTGCCGACGAGACAGGCTTATCGGTGACTGGCTATACCCCCATTCTCCCCCACCTCCATCGGAAGACATTGCACCTGGCAGGGCGATTCTTGGCTTATAGCCGGCAGGATGTGGCAGATACTGGATCGGTAGATGGTTTGTCTTCTCGGAAAACCCTCTCACATGCGACCCGAACTTCCCAATCCATGCCCACCTTCTCTTAGTGCTCTTTATCATCCTCTGTTATCTTGGAGCGGGGGAAGCCCTCACCACTCTCCTGTCTGCCGCATACCAAAAGCGGAATGGTATAAAGGCCGGTAGATAACATACATTGCTTTTTCTTGCAAGTTGACTTTTCTTCCTTCTTTTTACCCTGCAACAGTCCTCAGTTCTTGGTCCCCAAGGGTTCGACTTAACCCTGTCCCACAATCTCCCCCTCAGCACTTCCTGAACATATACGGATATCTGTGCATTATCAACAGAATGCAGTCCAACATCTGCATCGCACTTCTGGTAACGGGTCTTGCTGCTGCCGGAAGCAGCAATGCTCAAGGACACGGATTTGGTGCTCTAGGATCCAAGATGGGCCCAGTTGCCTTTCTGTGGCCTGCCGATCGCCCCTGGTCGGCCGAAGCCGACAACACGGCGCCCTGCGGCAGTGTTCAGGGTGTTACCAACCGAACTTCATTTCCTATCTGTATGTACAGATTTGCGTTCTTTCTGCCATTTTTGAGCCTCTTTACTGCCGAACCAACGCGCATCTTCTCATTCTGACGATATGTTCCCCCAGCTGCCGGAGCCGTCTCCCTTTCGATTGCGGCGCAAGCCAACGTTGACTTCTCTCTGTCCTTCTCCAATGGTGAGTGCCTATCCAAGCTTGATCTGATCTGGAGTGTTCTTTTTGGCGTGTTTCACGCAGGATTCCGATTGCTGACATGGGATTTCCTTCACAGACCCCAAGTCCAACAGTGACTTCACCTACCAGGCGGTATCGCACACTATTGGCAAGGTCGAACCCGGCCACCAATGCTACAGGCTTGCGCCAGTGCCGGCCACCGTGAAAGCTGGGGACAACGCCACTATCCAGCTGCAGTATCGGTCAAAGCTCAAGTCGGAAAACGACGGCAGGGATCAAACTTTCTACGCCTGTGCCGACATTGTAAGCTTTGTCCATCCTCACCATCTTTGCAAGCATGATGCGTTGCAAGAGAATGACCAGAGCGTCTGTCATGGTTACTAACGGCTTTGGTCTTTCTAGCAATTTGTCGATGCTAGCGCCTTCAGAGCCAACATTCCTTGCTTCAACGTCACCTCGAAAGACTTCGTTCCTCCCCAGGGCAGCTTGCCAGATCCTCCTGCAGCCGCGAACGCCCCTGCTGGCGGCCTGTCCAATGGTGCCATTGCGGGCATCGCTGTTGGAACTATTTTGGGATCTCTTGCTGTCGTCGGTCTGGTCGCCTTCTTGCTCTTCAAGAGGCGTGGAGCCAACAATGACGCCGCTGCAAACGCCGAGGCCGGTATCCCGGCCGCCAAGGTCAGCCCCGAGACGGCATCTATCGGCTCGGTTCCGCGTCGTTGAACGTGGGCCATTGTGCGGCCAAAGGACGAGGGTTTTGATTGGTGAGCTTTGTTACAGAAAAGCTGGAGTCCATTGGCAATACGAATCAGCAGGACGGCAGTGTCCGGGAGCGATGATGGCCTCGATACGTCCACCTGGAAAGAGAAAAGCAAAGAAAATGGAAACGACCGATGACTTTTACCCTCCGAGGTCAAAAATCGAGTGCTGCGTATAAGCGAGGTTCCACTGCTGTGATTTGATGGGAACAAAATATGCTTAGCCGAAATCTGCCTGCCTCGTCTTTTGCGCCTTGCTGCCTGTTGCCCGGCCGCCCAGCGTTACCCCTCCGTAAGCAGGCGCGGGGCACAAGCGAAATGGGACAGCCAGCCAGCCAGAGATGCTGAGGAGGATTAGAATAAAAGCATGTCCGTCCTTGGAACCCGGGATTAAGATGGTGACGCGTGTGCTATCTCTGCGCCTGCACGTCCCGCTGATATCCAGCCAGGCGGCCCATCATGGAGACTCTCATGGAAAATCGGCCTCTGTTCAACGATCAGTTCGGCGATGCTTCGTTGGCCAAGCTGTCGAACAGCGCCGCCGAGGACCGTAAGTTCACAGTCTTTCCTGAGCTGCCAACCGAGCTTAGAATAAAGATATGGCAGGCGGCTATCGAGGAGCTCCAATGCCGTATTATACATATCAAACTCAGGCCGGGCCGCGACCCCTCGGTGATGATGACGGTCCCACCCGGGGATGACAACGATGGGGCCACCTCCTCGGAAGCAGGATTCGCCACCGACCGCGGCGATCAGAGCCAGGAAACGGACGAGCGTCGGAGCCGCGCAGCCGGTCTGGAAGCAATCGAGCGACGTCGGCGCCTGGCGTGGTCCACAGTCTTCCCCACCCTCCTCCGCGCCAACAGCGAATCCCGGGCAGCCTACCTCTCGATATTCCGCGTCGCCGTGCCTTTCGGGAGCGGCGCCGACGACGCCCGCAAGCTTGTCATGCACCTCGGCCCGGACCGCGACGTCCTCGACCTGGACGCCTCTGTGCCCGACCCGAGCACCACCCACGGCGGCGCCGACCTCGTGGCCCTGCGGGCGCGAATGGTGGTCGGCTTCCTGTGCTCCCTGCGCGCCCGGGATCCTAGAGGCGTGGGCGTCAGGCGGCTGTCGCTGGGCGCGCAGTGCCATGCCACCCAGTCGGACGACGTCGATCTTACGGTCGACGACCTCCTTGAGGCGATAACTCCCGATGTGGCGGACGAAAGCTGGGACGGAGGGGCTGCCGCGCTGTCCCAAATCCTCGAGAACCTCACGTCCTTCTTCTATACCGTCCAGCAGGGCGCCCTGACGCGCTCAAACGCGGGGCAGCTGCTCTGCCCCGCCAGCAAGGCCCACTTCGCCCTGTCCGTCCCGGCGTCGCCGTCCCACAGGCACTACCAGCTCAGGGCGTGCGTCGGCTGCGTCGACCACGGCTACCTCGGGTCCACGCCCGACGTCTCCGCCTTCACCTGGCTCGACCGGGACCCGCGCCCCCACGTCGGCCTCGACCTGCAGCAGTTCGTCTCGGGCCGGTGCCCGCACGAGTCTCTGTTGCCGTGGCTGGCGCTCGAGGAGCGCTTCGGGGTCAGGCGCGGCGGCGGCGGCGGCTCGGCGTTCCGGCTCTTCCTCGCCGTCGGCGAGGGCGAGCGGTCCGTCTTCGACCGCGGGTCGGCGGTGGCGCACCTCAAGGACGAGTCCGTGTCGTGGCTGCGCTGGGCCGAGACGCTCCAGGAAAGCGACGGCCCGTGGCCTACCGGGATGGGAGCCCTTTTGACGCAGGAGCAGGCCGCGGCGGTAGCGGGTGCCGCCCTGCCCGCCGTCGGGTTCTGGCTGTGGCCGAGCGATGTGCTCGGCAAGCTAAACGCGGCGAACCCGTGCGCTGACCATAGCGATAACATGTTGATGGTTGCCCACGATATGTCTGGGGTTGCTCCGGAGCTTCTCGTCATGCATCTAGCGTGAGAAACGATGGGAGTCGGGCGGTTGTGTCCGGAACACGTCTGCGATGGGGATAATGGTTGGCAGAGGCAGCTACCAATGCAACGATGGGGATGGAGTAAAGCAGGGAACGCTTGTAGTAATTTTCCAGGTGAAAAAGGAAAGCATAGGTCACCCATGAGGCCGCAGCTACGATTGTCTTGATTAAAAATAACATTTCAATTAGGTCATTAATCACTTGATCTCAAGTGCCATATCATACACCTTCCATCCCGTCACCAGCCGTCAAGGAGCCCTGATTGCTCTCTGGCCTAGTGCTGTCTGCGAGCGCAGCGAGGTTTGCCTTGAAAAGAAGTCAACACGGCGATCGGGGCGTCGTCGTCGGTCGGTCGGGGATCGGCCGGCCGGCACGTGCGGTTCGAGAAAGGGGGGTGCAGCAGGGCAAAAGACGCCCGGCGGAGGACGGGATGGGTAGGGTGGGGATAACGAAGGGGGTCCTAACCCTTGTTGTACTTGACCGAGTAGATGCCGCGCTCGATGCTGTTGACGAGCAGGTACCCGCTCTTGAAGTAGGGGTAGACGGACCAGGAGCCCCTGAAGGCGACCTCGCCGCCAACCGCGTCGTCCTCGGGGTGGACGTCGAAGAAGCCGACCTCGCGGAACAGGGCGCCGGAGTCATCCTGGTCGATGGAGCTGACATCGACAATGCGCAGGCCGGAGCCGTAGTTGGCCTGATAGCTGAGGCCGTTCAGGGTGTACTGGTTGTGGTCGATGGCGCGGACGGGGCTCTTGTAGACGCCCCTGAAGACAGGCCAGGTGAGGTCCTGGATGTCGACGATGTAGGTGGTGGTGTGTCCGTCGGCGGCGAGGCCGTTGCCGTTCTGCTCGTCGAGCTCGTCGTCGAGGAGCAGGTACTTGTGGTCGTCGCTGACCAGCCAGCCCTGGTGGGTGTAGGTGGCGCCGTTGTAGGTGGTGCGCGAGAGCTGGCGCGGCATGGCGCGGCGGTCGACGTTGACGATGGTCAGGGCGTCCTCGTTGTAGTTGAAGCAGATCTCGCGGCCCTGGTAGGCCTGCATGGGCCCGCGGTAGATGACGCACTGGGCGTCGTGGACGTAGCCGTCCTCGGACACGCAGCCGGCGTCCTGGGGGCGGGCCGGGTTGGACACGTCCACCATCCACAGGCCGCCGCGGCAGCGCAGGTGCGAGGCGGTGCCGACGGCGAAGATGGTCTTGGACTGCTCGTTGGCGACAATGTTGTGGCTGTTGCCGAAGCCGCTGAAGTGCGCCGTCAGGCTCGACAGCGGGAAGGTCACGGGGCTGGCCGGGTTGATCGTCTCGAGCTTGCGCAGGTCGAAGATCTGCAGGCCGTGGTCGGGCGCCTCAGACCCGATGTAGGCGTGGTTGCCGATCACCTTCATGTCGCGCCACGACGACGCCACCGTCTGGGTCGGCAGGCGGCCGAGGTAGACCACGCTGCCGTCCTTGAGAACCTCGACAAAGGCGGTGCCGTCGCTCTGGCCGACGAGACCGAACTCGCGGCCGCTGGAAGCCGTCCAGCCCTGCAAAACACCGCCGCCGTTAGCCGGCGCTCTTTTGCGCGACAGAGAGTGGGGAACAGGCCGGGGTTGTGCGGTAGTGGCGGTGGTACTTACCCAGACATCGTTGCCAACGCGGGTGCGGCTGCCCATGTCCTGGTGGCGCAGGAAGCCCTTGAGGTCGACGTTGTTGCAGGCGTACCCGCCGGCCGTGCCGTTGGTGCAGGCGGCGGCGCCCTGGACGGCGTAGCGGTCCAGGTCGTAGAGGCCGGCCAGGCGGTCGCCCTCGAACTGGGACTCCTTCTTGCCGCGGAGCATGCTCATGGACACGGCCATGGGCGCATCGTCGGCACGCAGGGTGTCGACGAGGGCCTGGCGGCGCTTGATGTCGCGCGGCCCAAAGGGCAGCTTCATCGCCTCCGCCCCCATGAGGAGGGCGGCGGCCACGACGGCGTGGGTCTTCATGGCGACAGGAGGGGGGCTGCTTGCGGCTGGCTTCGGGGCGAAGGGCTGGGCAGAGGGCTGAGGGCAGAAGACGCGCGCGGGCTCTGGGCAGGGAGACCTCGGTGGCTTGCGGCGTGTCTCCATGGCGAGGCAGGCAGGCGGGGGAAACAGCCGTTTATATGGCGATTCGGCAGCGCGGACCCGTAGTCGGGCGCCACCCCCCAGCCGGGCCTCGGGTGCGCTGCCGGGGCGGCGCAGGATTCGCCGGCGGCCCTGCCCAGAGATGAAGCGGTGCTGGCTCCTTCCTGATCGAGCAGGTACGAGATTCCTTGGCGCGCGGCCCAAGCAGGGCGGGTGTATGGCGCCAAGGCCAGAGAGTGCCAATCACGACAAGGGCTCCCCGCTCCGAAGGCGGGCAGGATGACAGCGGCGCGCGGCAGGGAAACCCTGGAAACCCCCCAGAGCTGGGCTCGCAAAAAAAAGGCTTACCACGTCGCGCTGCAGGCCGCGCGCGCAGAAGATCGGCTTGGCCACCCGCTGCGACGGCGACACGCTTTTCTGTGCCGAACATCCAGCCTGGCGGCGGGGCTCGCTCGGGTCGTCGCCGAGGGCCCCCCCCCTCCTGATAACAAACATTGGCGCCGCCGGGGTCGCGCCGCGGATCAAGTGCCATGCATGGAAGGTCGGTACAGAGATGACGTCTTTTTTTCATTGGCCAATGACTTGGGCCCAGGGGAATTGGCCTTGGCAAAGGGGAACTAACTTTGGCGAAACGGGGGGGGGGGGGGGGGGGGGG
>PYSQ01000210.1:23643-54835 GCA_003049435.1 Nakataea oryzae | reverse complement strand
CGCTGATATTAATACGGGCCAGGTGCCTGCCTTCGTCATGTCGGGCTGGCTGGGCTGGGCTGCATCACTCTACAGCGCGTCTCGACAAAGGCCTTTGTCGACACCTCCATCCCGAAGCGCGAGCACCAAAGGCTGCCGACCCAACAGTGCCGTAGAGCCCCCAGCCCGACGACGCCCGCCCACTCCCACACGATGCGGCTTTGCGCACTCGCCCTCGGCGCCTCGCTGGCGTCGGCCGCTGCCCTGCCGCACGGCGGTGGTGGCAGCTGCAAGGCCAAGCCGCAGCACGTCAAGCTGGCCCCCTTTGAGGCCGGCAAGTTCAAGCTGCTGAGCGTCGAGGAGCTCACCGCAAAGGTGAACTCCATGGCCGCCAACTCGGGCTACTCGACCTACTCGGTTCCTCCCGCCCCCGCCTCGCCATCGACGGCGGCACCCTCCGGCTCCGTCTCGGCCTCGTCGGTGGGCTCTCCCGACCCCGTGCCGGCCTCGTCGGTGGTCTCTTCTGAGCCCGTCTGGGCCTCCTCATCGGCGGTCTCCTCGGGCTCCGTCTCAGCGTCCTCGGTGTCCTCGGCACCTGCGGCCGCACCTCCCTCGGCGTCGGCGTCGGCATCCGCCCCCGCGGCCGCACCGCCCTCCCCCGTGTCCACGTCGGCGACGGCCCCCTCCCCGTCGCCGTTTGCCGGCAACTCGACTACGTCGCGAGGCTCCAACTCGACCGCGCCGTCGACAGGAGCGTGCACCAACCCGCGGACGCGGGTCGAGTGGCGGCGGCTGCCCGAGCAGGACAAGCGCTCGTTCCTGGCCGCGGTGCGCTGCCTCATGGTGGACCGGCCGGCGGCCGCGGGCTTCCAGGGGTCGACATCGCGGTACGAGGACCTGGTGTGGGTGCACCAGCAGATGGCGGGCGAGCTGCACAACGTGGCGCAGTTCCTGCCGTGGCACCGTCACTTCATCGCGGCCTACGAGGCCCTCCTGCGCGACGAGTGCCGCTACGCCGGCCCGCTGCCGTGGTGGGACGAGACGCTCGACGCGGGCGCCTTCTCGCAGAGCCCCCTGTTCGCGGGCGGCGACTACTTCGGCCCGGCGCCGGCCGTGACGGGCAGCCACGAGGGCACGTGCGTGGGCTCGGGCGCCTTTGCCGGCGTGCGCCTGCACGTCGGGCCCGGCGCCGGCTTCACCGACCACTGCCTGTCGCGGGCCGTCGACGAGTCGCTGACGGGCAACTGCAACGCCGCCTTTGTCGACATGTGCCACGGCCAGCCCGACTACGCCTCCATGGCCGTGTGCACCGAGGGCGGGCCGCACGCCTACGGCCACAACGGCATCGGCGCCGTCATGTCCGACGTCGGCCCCTCCACGGGCGACCCGCTCTTCTTTATGCACCACGCCTTCATCGACCGCAACTGGTGGCGCTGGCAGCAGGCCGACCCCAAGGCACGCACCTATCAGGTCGCCGGCCCCACCGACGCAAAGGGCACGCCGCTCACGCTCGCCTACGTGCTCAAGACGCGCGGCCTGGTGCCCAACGTGACCGTCAACGCCGTCATGGACACGCAGGGCGACACCCTCTGCTACAAGTACGACTACTGAGGTGCCCCGAAGGCGGGATCGGGGGGCAACAAGACACCATTTAATCCTCTATTAATGTTTGCCATGTATTACTACCAGGCCCAGGATTGGCCTGAGCGGCTGCGACGCGCACAAGCTCTCTTTCATTTGTATTGTTTTTAGCATTAGACTACCTTCCTTCCAAACTCATAGAATGCCTACTCTCGTGCCTCAAAAGTGCCTGCTCAGCAGCTCCTCGACCGTCATGAACTTGTAGTCTGGCAGCAGGCGGTTCCATTCGCCGTCGACCACCATGTGCCCCGTCGCGATGGCGCGGAGGATGCTGCCGAATGCTGCCTTTGCAAACGCCTCGACCTGCTCTGGCGGGGCCGACGGGTGCGAAGTTGGCGCGAGCTTGGTGATCTTGACGACCCCGGCCTCCACGTCCTTGGGGTCGAGAATGTCAATGTCGAACCGCTTGCCTGAAGCCGCATCCCGGGGTCAGTTGGACGTCCAAAGAGCTGTTTGTGTCGGTCCATGGCCGAGACACTCACCTCTGAGCTTTTGTCCCAGCTCAACGAGCTCTGCAAAAGACACAGTCTCCCCGGAAATGCCGCCGTCGACGGGCCACTCCCCCTCGTAGTCGATGATGCGCAGCACTACCTTGACCATGTCGTGGATGGCAGTGACGGTGAACCTGTCGTTCTCGTGGCCCTCCATGTAGAAGCCGCGCATGTCTTGCACGTTGACAAAAGCCTCGATCATGGCCGTGTGCTTGGTGAGCGTGGCATGGGGGAACGCGAGGTAGTCCATGAGCATGCCGGGGGCAACGATGCTGTATTCGAGCACCTTTTTGTCCCGGTTGAGGTCTTCGAGGTGCTTCCTGACGATGAGCTTGCTGGACATCCACGAAATGATCCCGCTGACCTTGGACAGGGGAGAAGCGCTGTTTTTGGCGGATGAGTATTTGGGATATTCGTGAGTGGGGAGCCGAGACTTCCAAGGTGGACTTGCATGAACCAGTCGCTGGGAATGTAGCGCTTGACCCCAGCCTCGACGGCAGCATCAATGAGCCTGATCTCGGCCGCCCCCTCGGCGTCGTGCAGGGGCGCGAAGAAGCACAAGACCACGTCGACGCCCTGCAGCAGCTTGACGAGCTCCTGCCTGTCCTCGTACGTGCTGGCGACATAGGTGACCTGCGGCCATGCTTCCTGAAGCTCCGAGGGGATCTTTTGGGATGGGGATGTCAGCCGTGTTCCCCGAGAGAGTTCACCTGGGAAAAAGCCTTCCGCTGACCTTGCGCGCCAGACCGAGAATCTGGTGTTTGCCCTCGGCAACGAGGCCATCGGTGATTTCCTTTGCGAACTCTGGATGATACGTTTTTAGCGGACTGTCTTGTAATTCGGCGACGAGGGAGACCAGCAATAAGCCAGGCGTGCAAAACAAGGGACACTAACGGCTCGTCGCTCCTGCAAGTGCGATCTTGACCATGGTGGCTGCTGATGTTTGTTTGTCAAAGAGTGGGAGAAATCTATAAGTGGTCAAGGTGTTGGCGGTGGCCGACGGAGGACTGGGCTTGTAATCGGTTGATGGTGGCAATTGCAAACACAGATCACAACGCAGAGTTTCTCGTTCCCTTTTATACATGCCAATCCCCAACACTCCAGGCTGCCGGAGCTATGCACCGGGCAACGTGAAGCCGCCGCCGGTTTGGCGGAAAACCGCCGGTGTGTAGTTGAGCTGACGCCGGCAATGCGAGGCTTGGGCGTGGGGCTGCCGAACAAATGCGAACATTTTGGCTGTGGCGGAGCTCCAAAACTACGGTGTCGGCGGAACTCCTGCTCAAGCAAGCGGCCGTGGCGGAATTCCTGCCAGCGCGCCGCTTCCGCAGAGCAGTCTGCTAAGCAATGGCTGTAGGTGGCCCAAAAGGCACCACTGTCGCGACTCGCCAATGGTTCACGCAGCCATCGCCATCGCCGCTGTGCGCCTGGCACGGCGCCCACAAACACACGACTATAAAAAGCCCACCGAGCGAGCTCCACGTTGTTTGACACCCAACCGTCCCGCCGCGCTCCTTGTTCCCGCGCGCAAAGCACGCCCACCGACGACGAAACCGCGCCGCCCAAAAACGCGCCGCCAAGCCGCCAAGCCAAACCCCTCCTGGCTCTCCCGGACCTGCCAGTTACGGCGACGCGACACGCCATCGGATCCCTGGCTTGAGTCGTACCAAGACGCCGACCCCCAGATCCCAAGAAAAAGAGAGAGAGAGAGAAAAAGGCGCGCCAGCACAACGATCGAGCCGATCCCGTTTCTGCACGGCGGCCTGGAGTTCCCGCAATAATGAGCAAGAGGGGCAGGTGGTTCGCACGCCGACGCGATAGCAGCGTCGCAGGCCCTTTGGGAGTGGCAGATCCCGACGAAACCACCCCCTCACTCGCCTTGGCAGCAAAAGAAAAAGGCGGGCAGGGCGCGCCTAAAAAAGGGACGATGCGGCCATAAAAAGTACCCCTCCCCTGCCCCCGTTTCGTTTCATCCGGAAAGGGAAGGGAAAGCGACAACGGCTGCCAAGGACCAGCTCTAGTACTTAGGCGACCTCGTCCCCGTCGAAGCAGGCAGGGCACCACCCATCGTGCCGTCTTGACCACCATCGCCGCCTGGTTACTCTTTACTCCCCAGCAAAAAAAAAGATGAAGTCGACCCTCCTCGCCGCGGCGGCGACGGCCCTCCTCCTGTCGCCGCTCGGCGCGCTCGCCTCGCCCGCGGTCCCCCTGCCCGCCCGCGCGGCCGAGCAGCCCGTCACGTACGACGGCCACCGCGTCTTCCGCGTCGCCAACGCCCCGCGCGAGCTCGACGAGGAGCTCGAGCGGCAGCAGAACCTGCTGACCTGGCGCGCCGGCCCTGACGTCGACGTCGTCGTGCCGCCCGCCGAGCTCGCCGCCTTTGAGGCGCGCGGCCTCGACGCCCGGCTGCTGAGCGCCGACCTGGGCGACCTGATCCGGCGCGAGGGCCAGGCGGGGTCCTACAGCCGCGAAGCGGGGCTGCAGCAGCAGCAGCAGCAGCAGCAGCAGGACGAGGATGGCGGCGCAACGGCGGCGCCACTCCCGGACCTCTCGTGGTTCGACTCGTACCACCCCTACGACGACCACCTCCAGTACTGGCGCGACCTGCAGGCCGCCTTCCCCAACAACTCGCGCCTGTCGGAGCTGCCGGGCCGGTCCCACGAGGGGCGCGCCCTGCACGTCCTGCACATGTGGGGCGACCGCCCCAGCCGCGCCGGCCTGGCCCCGGGCTCCAAGCCCGTCGTGCTGTGGCACTCGACGGTGCACGCGCGCGAGTGGATCACCACCATGGTGGTCGAGTACCTGACCCTGCAGCTCATCTCGGGCTACCGCGGAGGCGGCAACCCGACGACGGCCGCCTTCCTCGACGAGTACGACTTCTACATTGTGCCGTTCCACAACCCGGACGGCTTTGTCTACACCCAGACCACCAACCGCCTGTGGCGCAAGAACCGCCAGCCCCGCGCCAACACGACGTGCGTCGGCACCGACAACAACCGCAACTGGGCCTTCCAGTGGGACCACCCGCTCGACGGCGGCTCCGTCTCGAGCAACCCCTGCGGCGAGACCTTCCGGGGCCTGGCCGCCGGCGACACCCCCGAGAACCGCGCGCTGGCGGCCCTGAGCGCCGAGCTGGCGGCCCGCCCCGCGGGCATCCGCTCCTACGTCGACTGGCACAGCTACAGCCAGCTCATCCTCCTGCCCTGGGGCTTCTCGTGCAAGCCAGAGGAGCTGCCCGCCAACCTGCCCCGCCAGCGCGAGGTCGGCGCCGGCTACGCCGCCGCCATCAACGCCACCTCGGGCCAGCCCTACGCCGTCGGCCCCTCGTGCGAGGTGCTCTACTACTCGACCGGCTCCGGCCGCGACTACCACGCCGGCGCCCACAACGCCACCTTCTCGTGGAGCGTCGAGCTGCGGCCCCGCACCGCCGGCGAGGGCGGCTTCGTGCTGCTGCCCGAGTTCATCCGGCCCACGGCCGAGGAGCACTGGGCCGGTATGCAGTGGGTGCTGAACGACATACTGAAGGATTGAGGCCGGGTTTGGCTAAGCATGCATGCGTCGGACGCAATTTAATGTAAATCAATGCATCATGATTTTTGTTGATATTGAGCCATGACGAATATTAATTGCGCTCATTCCAGGAGCGCCCTTGTGTCCAACCCGTGCAAAGAAGGCGCGGCGGGTGTTGCCTGTAGACGGGCGCAGGGTAATGCTTCCCACACTGAATGACATTACGCACCGAGGACAAAGGACAGGGCGGAAAACTGGCCATGGCCATCTCACCTACCGTCAAACGAATAGAAAGTCCAGCATGATGCCTAATCAATTCCAAAGCTACCAAGTGCGACATTATTCTAATGCAAGACACGCTTTTCCCCCGCGCATAACCAGACGAAGTCCTTTACCCATTACCAATGTGCTTCTCACCATTACTACGCCCGTCTCACAAAGTTTCCCACGCTGAAGCAGCCAACTTGGCAAGCCCTCAACCCTTACAGAAGAAGCAGAGCACCCAGCACGCCGGCAACGGCGGCCGCAATAGCCACACCACTGCTTCCCATCGCGGCGCCGGCACCAATGGGCGGGGCGTTGGGAGGCGCGCTCGGGGCCGCGGGAGGCACCGCAACCGAACCAGCGGGCTTTGACTGGGCAGGCGTCGACACCGGAGTCGAGGCCTCGGGCTGTGGCTGGATAGGGGTTGGCGCCGGAGTCTCAGGCTCGGGCTTCGACGGCTGGGGCTCGTAAGGCCCGGGCGAGGGGACCACAGGAGGAGGGTTCGAGTCAGCCGGAGCCGTGGGCTCCTCCGCGGGCTCCTCGGCCGCCGGGGGAGGCACCTGGATCTGGCCATCGGGGATCTGCTTCACCGGGGTGGCCGAGGCGAGCGGCTGCGTGATGCTAGCACAGGGAGTGGTCTGGGCCTGGACCTGACCTGCGGACGACGTGTCGGGTCAGCATGCATCCCTCCAACTTGGGCAAGCACGGCCTAGCACTCACCATCTCCAATCTGGCACATGGCAACGGGGATCTCGGTCGCCACCACCTGAGGCTGGCCGTCGGCGATGGGGCGCACCAAAGTGGTGGAAACCATCTGCGTCGACACAATGGCGCCGATGGCGTGGCCGCCTCCCATGGCCTCGGAGCCGGGTCCGCAGGGCATAGCCTTGAAGACAACGGGGTCGCACTGGGCGGCCCAGTTGCGGTCGTACAGGTTCCAAAAGCTGCCTGACTTGCACTGCCAAAACTGCGTCGAGTTGCCCAGGGCGAGGAGGCCGTTGGGGCACAGCGAGAAGCCGGCGGTGTAGATGGCGCCGGCCTGCGGGGGACCGTCAAACTGGAACTGGAAGTTACTAGCGATGTAGGCGGTCCGGTCCAGCGCGTCCTTGGCGACCGAGTCCTTGAGAGTCATGACCAGGATGCCGTTCTGGCCGCACTCCTTGCGTTTCTAGGCCAAGTTAGCAGCCGCCGAACAAGCCGAGGAGCCATGGCCTGGGTCGAGGCAGGCAGACATCTTCGTGCGGGACGAGCGTCAGAGACGACGGGACGCAACGGCTTACCTCGAGGTGGGAAAAGTCGACAGCGGCCGCGTCGCGCTTCTGATTGTCCGTGGCGGGGATGACATTGATCTCAAAGTTGCCCGGGGCGCTGGCGACGCAGCCGGCGGGCGCCTTCTGGCCAGGAGGGGAGATCTTGTCCGTGACGCCCTGGGCCATCACGGCCGAAGTGGCCAAAGCCAGGACGGCGAGCTTGAGGATCAATGCAGACGACATCGTGGCGATATGGGTCGTCGCGGCTTGCGGAGAATGCTGCTGCAATGATGGAGCGTGAAGCTGTGGATGTCGATGATGGATCAAAACGATGCCCAAGAAGATTAGCTGCTGGCGTGTATGGATGGTCTGGGAGCAAGCAAATTTTGTGTGTTTGTGTCGGGGGAGAGTTTGGAGACGAGCACTGGGCTGCGGGAGATCTGGGTTTTGTTCTTGGTCGGGTGGCGCGGGTGATGAGGTCGACGGCTCGAGTGCTGAGCAGGAAGGCTTGTCTTTACGTGCTCCAGCGGCGTGGCAGGTGCGCGAGGGTGAATAGATGACAGGAGCACCGGCGACTTCTGGGACTATCCTACCGAGACAAGGCGCGGCGGCAAGCACACCGACGCGTTTTTGAACACCTGCTGCGACAAGGTTGGCCAGGAAGCCAGGCCCTCGCTCTGTATATGTCGAGGTTGGTGCTGGGGTAGGTGCGTGGGCAGGACCGGCCGTCTGAGCTTCTATGACGGATGTTCCTTTGCCACTGGCAGGCAAGAGTCTTTCGGCCAGGCAGCAGACGGGAAGGTTTGGATGGAAGAAACAACGTGGGTCGGGGCCCGCAGCAGAGAGACATGGCGTGGAAACAGACAGGCGCGGGGCTGGGCCAAGATATGCTGGCAAACACCGGGACAGCCACCGCCCTGGGAGACAAACAAGGCCAAGCCGTTCTTTTCGTCCCAAGACAGAAGGCGTGCGCGTCTTGCAGAGCCCCACTGGCCTCCAAACCGCAGTCGGCCTATCTGCTCAGAGGCGGATGACCTCCAGACACCCTCGGTTGGCTCTGAGGATTGTTCTGCTGACAGACTGTCTCCACGGCAGGAATGAGCGCGTCTGGGTCCTTCGATAGACAGGAACCAGAGTTTAGGCCGGGGGAAACAGCATTGCCGCGATCGATTGCATGACGGATGTGGTCAGTTGAGGAGAAGCCTCCGCGGAGCAGGCGGCTCCCCCACACGCAGGAGCCGGCAGGCGGTGTTGGAAGTGCCGTGTTGCAAACGACAGAAAAGCAAGTGGCAGGACGCGATTGCAAGAATACAAAGCACGGGGTGTACTGTGGAGAGGGCCGAGGCAGTACTTGCCTCGAACGGAACAAGAGTTGGGAATTCAGGTTTGTTCTTCCCACAAAAGACAATCGCTGGCGCAAACAGGCTTGCGTTGTGGTCAAGAGGGCCCAGCACGAGCTTTCGTGAGGGCAGTAGTGCTGGGCAGCGAGTACTTCCCGCAGCAAGACAGCTTCTAGACAAAAGAATGACGGTGGAGGCTTGGCGAGAGACATGTGCTCACTGCCTGTACGTCCATCCCTGCCGCCATGGTCAGGGTCTGTGCCTACCAAGGACGGACCTCCGCCTGCGCAATCAACAGCGGCAGCGACATCCAACTGAGGGAGGGGCGAGGGGTAGAATATGGTTGGGCCATGCATGGGCCGGATTGGGCCAGGAGAAAAGCAGGCCAGGCACAAGCGATGGGTCCGCAAGCAGGAACCAACGCAGCACGTCCAGAAAAAACAAAAGAGCCATCCGTGGCGCGAGGCGAAAGAGCGAGCCCTGCATCGGTTTGCCTCTGGGCCGGCGCATAGGCGGCGCGGAAGGGCAGGCCCAGTCGAACAGCCAGCCAGGAGACTGGGCGAGCTAGTGCTTTCCAGAAGAGCGTGAAAGGCGGCAGCAGCAACTGGGCAAGGGGAAAACAAAAGAAAAGAAGAAAAAAAAGTCGGGCGCCCTCGCCGCACAAGGCCGGGGGGATCGTCCTCCAGGCCGGCGGCCCAATGTCGTCGTGCCTGCAGGGCCGCCGCCGCACACGACTGCAGGTCCAGGCTGCAGGCGCAGCAGGGCCCCTGCAGCAAAGTGCCGGGGGCGGAGGCGACCCCATTTGCTGCCGAGGCCTGGCGTCGACACGCACCCAACTGTCAGCCAGTGGGCTCAGCCAGCAGAGGCCAACAGACTGCTGCCGCTGCCCGCAGGCGCGTCTCGACGTGGAAGCTACCCCACCAGGCCACAGCACAGCCCGCCGCGCGGTGGCGAGAAAACAGGAAATAAACCGGGCCCTCGCGAGGCGGAAGAAAAAAGACTTACCGACATGCTGGAAAGAGTCTTTTTTAGCCCCGGTATTTACCCACGTCGCAATGGACCAGGGAGGCATCCGGCATGCAACCTCTGTAGATCGCCCAGCCGGCTCGACCATCAAGCTTCTCTCCCTTGTCCGGATCCCCATTCCTTGGCCCTTGGCTTCTGGGCATGGGACGAACCGGGAAAAAGTACATGCAGGGAATCACACATATAACGGCGCGGCGGATCCAGCGGAGAAACATGGGATCATGGACGGCATGCATGCAGTCTTCATGACCAAGTTCAGATTAGGCCAAACCGGACGTCTTGTCCCACTTTCTACGGTCCCGAGCGAGAATCGTAGGTGCACAAACTGTAAAGCTGCCCTGGGTGGCTACTTGATAGTCTGTTCGGGCTGTGATGGTGATGCATCCGCTGTGCTTTTGTACAAACGCCACTGGCAACCCGCGAAGTTTGACTACGTTAACAAAGAACAAGGCTGGACGAGAGGGTGCACAAGATACCAGCCGCGAAATCTGATGGAATCTTGATTGCCATACCGCTGTTTCCGTCAGCAACGTCGCTTCCGCCATCCAGTGTGACCGCGGCCAACGGCTAGCGTCGACGGTCTCGGTTGAATGGAATATGCTAGGCGCTGCGTCTCAAGCTGTCACTTCGTATCACACGGTGGTAAGTAGCGTAGACAGTTGTGAAACACCACAACCTCGACATTGAGCAGGGCGGAATGACCACTGCTGCAAGCCAAGCCAACCTGAGCCGTCCGTCAGCGCGACGGCCGCCCAGTATGCGGCCCGTATGTCCGCCCATCCGCAATGTTGTCGACGCCAGTGCGGCTGCGGACAAGGCGTAGATGGCTGTAGGGCCGTCCCAAAGTCTGGACCTAGTCGACAGGCAGGGGGACGGCCGCCGTAGATGACATGGCGCGACGAGCGGGGTGGAGCTGGCAGCGCAGAAGCGCAACGCGTGCATGCACCCCCAGCTCTCACCTCTGTCGGATGTTCTTTGGCTTCCTCTTTTTGAACACGACACCCGAAGCGGCTGCGGGTGCGGGCTCGCCGGGCACATCTGGGCCGACGCCGCCAGCCTCGTCGCGAGGCTCGTCCTTGACAACACTGCCGCCCTGGCTGGCGCTCGCGGCAGCCGGCTGATCCTCGTCCTCCTCCTTCTTGACCGCGTCGTCACCCTCATTCTTGACGCCAACTTCCTTCTTTATAGCAGCAGCAGCCGTTCCGTCCTCTCCCCCGTCCTCCTCCTTCTTCTTGACCACAACGTCCCCGCCAAGCAGCGCCTCGAGCTCCGCGTCGTCGTCGCCCCCGGCCCCCGCCCCGCCGGCCTTCGAGGTCACGCCTTCCCTCCCCCAGCGCCGCGGCCGCTTGAACAGGCCCTCGGCCGCCTCCTCCGCCTCCACCTCGTCCTCCGTCTTGTCCCTGTCTCTCTTGCCCCGGACCCCGATGACGGCGCCGTCGCCGCCCGCCTTGCCCGCTCCGGCCGGGTCCACGACCCGCACCTTTGTCACGGTCCAGTCGCCCGCCATGGCCAGGTCGCCGCGCAGCTCCTCGGGTATGCTGACGCCCATGGCCACCAGCTGCTCCAGCTGCGCCTGCCTCTGCTCCTTTGCCGAGCCGCCGCCGCTGCCGCCGCCCTCTGGGCCGTGCTGCTGAGGTTGTGGCTGCGGCCGCGGCCGCGACGGGCCACCACCAACGCCGCCGCTGCTGCTCCTGCCGGCGTCCGACGACGACGAGCCGCCCCCGACGACCCCGTTCAGCCGCTCGATCTCGCGCCGCGCGCGCTCCTTGTCGCGCTCGTTGCGCTCGTGGCCGCGGTGCAGCTCGCGCAGGGCGCGCTCGACGCCGCCGCGGTGCTTGCCCGTCGCCTCGTGGTTGGCCCGGTCGAGCTTGGTGTCGCGCACATACATGGAGCAGTGCTTGCACCAGTACCGGGGCGTCGACTTCCAGTATTCCGCCATCGTGAAGGGGGGCTGGGTCGGGGATTGGCAGTTGAGATGGGAGCTCGTTTGGAGCCGGGCGAGGGGTCTCTGCGATGTGCCCAGGTTGTTTTGTCGGCAGGGTGCCTTGGGTGGGCAGCTGTGAAATGGAACGCAATGAGCCGATGGGGGATGTGCAGCCGCGTAGAGAGCGTCGCGAACTGACGAGGCAGTCCCGCGTCGTGCAGGTCAAAATGTGGCTGGTTAAATGTGGCTGCTCGACCAAATCCAACCACATGTGGCTGTGCGACCGTCTGAAAAAGTGCGCCAAGAAATGGCCTCGATACAGACTGGGCCGCATGTTCCATCATGTGAGCGACGCGCGGCCAATCAAAGATTCGGCTGTGACACGGTCGCTCAAGAAACGCATACATATTGAATAGTTACCGCTGTCGGTCAAAAGCTGTGCTATGCAAAATACTAGGCGCTGCTCAGTTGATTATCACTGCGTTGCTCTTACAATGGGACATTCCCCCGATGCCCAGTTGCTCCTCGGCGAGCTCCTATTGCGGAGCGTCTCGTAGTCGACGGCCACAGCCCGATCTACCATGTACAACCGACTCGCCCCCCCTCCTCGTCTACCGCCAATCTCGCTTGGTCGGTACAACCACCATTACCCCGCGTCCCGGCCTATGCAGGGTGAGAGTTCTCCCGGTTGTGCCAATAGGGCTACCGCGAGTATCCAACCGCTTTCTCGGTCATTCACGAGCCGTCCTTCCACGGTGGGAATTGGGACCTGAGCGGCATCCGGCGACGGCACGCGACGGGTCTGCCCATCAGCTAGCGCTCGCTGCCTAGATGCCGGGACACCAAGAAACTAACAAAGGGCCCGCGTCTATCAACGCCGTGACACCCAAATGGGGGTTGGGTGTGCAAAGAGGAAGGGGTATTATGCGGCATAACCGTCGTCCTCCTCACCCCCGATGCCTCGACAATCCAACCAAGCAAACACCGGACGTGATTGCCGGGAGTTCCTCCCAACCAAGCCTCCGCTCACGACAAGGCCCGTTCAGCGCCTGCGGGACAAAATCGAGGAACTGGTCATGTTGGAAGACACGCGGAACAGAGCGTGATGGGACACTGCTCCTTCCGCGGATAGATTTCGAAGGAAGACGCTGACAGATGAGTGAGTTTTCTTCACACCCAAATCCAACAAACTCCCCTTCTTTAAACATCGCCTCGTCGTTCGAAAGGCGCGTGGTTTTCCACAGCGATGACGACGCCACCGACGGTGATAACGTCATCTGATGTGTCGTAGTCCGGCAGCATCGACGGGTGAGGGTTCACAAAGTGATCTGGTGGTCTGGTGAACGGCTCCTCGGGCGGCGGCGGCCCAGGGTCGCGGCTGGTCGGCGTGTCGTGGCCAGTGGGCGTGTCAGGTGTCGACGCCATCAGCCCAGATGACGGGTTCGGCGAGCTCGCAGAGGGCCCATCTGTCCTGGGCGACGGCAGTCCCGGCAGCGTCGTCGAAGATGGGACCGGAGTCACCTTAAGCTCAACACCCTGCTCCATCGTCGAGTGCCCGTCGAGAGAGTCCGTGTCGTCGTCTTCCTCCTCGTCCGACTCTTCATATGACGAGCGATGCACGATC
Organism: Nakataea oryzae; assembly: GCA_003049435.1. Lineage (NCBI taxonomy): Eukaryota > Fungi > Ascomycota > Sordariomycetes > Magnaporthales > Magnaporthaceae > Nakataea > Nakataea oryzae. The sequence goes on along the minus strand of PYSQ01000210.1, from coordinate 41,789 downwards.
TTGTAGTGCTTCGCGAGTCGCCTTCCGAAGCCCTCTTCAATGCCGACTGCAGGGGAAAAGGGGGGTCAGTCGCTGTCCGCGTCGGTTGCGTCTCCCGGGTCGCGGTTCTGGGTGACTTACAGATGTTGAAGTACAGGTACTTCCCGAGTATGGGTGCCCACACCATGACGGCGACCAGCTGGCCGTACGTCCACCGCTTGTCGTTTACCAAGCCCGACTCGGACACCAGGGTGAAAATATTATAAAAGTACAGGACGGTGAAGAGCAAGAGCACGACTTGGAGGAGGAGCCAATAAAAGTACCAGGCTGCCGGCCAGATCTTGCGACGAATCACGCGCGCCCAGGGCCGCGACCGCTCCCAGCGACGGGCCTTGCGCTCCATGGCGTAGCGGCGCCACATCCACCAAGACGCCTGCTCGACCACCAGGGACGGGTAGACGTAGTAGGAGATGTTCTGGCCCAGGTCGTCCGAAACGACAAAGCGGAGGTCGCCGGTGCAGTAGACGAGAGGGCTGGGGTTGCCGCCGCACTCGGGCACCGAGGCGGTGTGGCGGAAATAGTCAAAAACAAGCTGGAAGTCGGGCAGCATGTAGCCACCGCGGATGTCGACCGTCATGCCCAGGATGAAGACAATGGTGGAGATGCCGAGCGTGTACCACCAGCGCATGCCGGCGCGCTGCAGACAGCACTGGACCAGCAGGACCGGCAGGACGCCCGACACGGCCAGGACCTGGACGAGGCTCGAGTTGAACAGGATGGAGCCCAGGGAGGTGACGGTGTTCAGGTCCGGCCCCTCGGAGCCGCGGAAGGTCACGAGCGTCGCGACCTGGATGGCGGCCACAAAATAGCCCTGGACCTCCTGGAACTCGACCATGGAGCTGATGACTGCGGCGTTGCCCCGGCTCAGGGCCAGCCACCTCTGCTTCTCCCTCGACAGCCTCCACGCGTCTGCCCGGGTGGCGCTGCGGGCCTGCAAGTATGCCCAGAAAAACGGGCGGAAGACCGAGGTGAAGAGCTTGGCGAGCACGAAGAAGAGCAGGGCGATGCCCGTCTGGAATATGTACGACATGAGCACGCCGGGCCCAGCCACGTCCTCGTTGACGACGCTGTCGGCGTGCTCGCAGTAGTCCTTGAGCGACTCGTGCAGAGCCCTCAGGTTGTTGGGGTCTATCGGGTTGTCGCCGAGCGTCATGATCTCGTCGCTGCAGGCGCCCTTGCCCTTGTTTCGGCAAGAGGCCACGGCGCACGCCACCATGTCGGTCAAGACCTTGGTGCCGTTGAAGCCCGTCAGGTTGCGCGGGACAGCAAGCTCCTGCGACGTCTTGGCCGTGTATTCGTGGTCGGTGTCCATCTCGGCCGCGCCCGCCTCGATCAAGACGGCGGCGGTGGCCAGCTGCACGCACGTGGCAAAGGTGGTGGGCTCGAAGAGCAGGCGCGGCTGCATACAGGCGAGGGTGCAGTTTGTGGGCAGCGCGTCCATCATGGGGTCGACCGAGACCGAGCCGCCAGAGGGCGTGACGAAGCACGTCGGCTCATCGATGGGGATCTGGTACGGCTGCTGGCTGTTCGAGGCGGCGACGTAGCCGGCCAGAGAGCCGAGCTGCCGGATGCCCCGGGCAAAGGGCTCGGGATAGGCGCGCAGCGCGCCATAGTTGTCCTTCTTGAGGCCCGTGTTGATGGTGGAGTTGGAGGCGCCGTACTGCAGCGGGACGGGCCCCTGGGCGGCCGAGGCCAGCGAGGCGGTCGCGGTGGGATCGGTCAGCAACGTCGAGTTCGTCGGGCCAACGGTGATGAGGGGCACGTTCGAGTTCAGGATGACGGTCGGGAGCGTGGCCGTCGTCTGCGAGGACAGGGTCGACGGCGCCGTCGGGGCGGCGAGGTCGAGGGAACTCATGGCCACGGTCGTGGACGCACCGTGGGCGTGCCGTACCCAGCGCCGACTATGCGGCCGGCATTCCTTTCCGGGGCGCGGATGTGTCCTTCAATTCAATCTCTTGGCGGCCCGTCTATCGATAGCGATGGGGTGGTGGAGGAGGGGGGGCGAGCAAGAGAAGGACGAGGGCGAGGGCCTGGAGCGTTGATGGACCGGTGTGGTGGTTGGCGGTTTTGTCAATTGGGGCGGAGCGCGCGGGATTTGGAGACGCAGCGGGCAGAGTCGGACAGGGACACGGTGGGTTTGGCCGTGGCTGGAGTGGCCGGCGGCCTCTAGCAACCCATGTCCAGGCGAGCCCCAGCATTCCCTGAGCCGACCTGCTCAGGGGAACAGAGACGGGCCAGGGTGGAGGCTGGCGTCGAGGAATCAAGGCGTCACGCCTTCCCGCACCAGAAACGAAGGGGGAGGAAAAAAACTCCACTTGGCAACCCCGTCCCCACCATTCCCCTCCTCGAGTGCTGGGGGCCATCTGCTCTGCGCCGCCCTAGCAGGCCAAGAGCAGGAGGACGGACGGGAATGTGATTGATTGATTGCTGGCGGTGTCCGTGCTTGTGCAGCGGCGGCCTGCATGCACGCCCGCTACGCCATGCGCCGCCGCTGATTGGGCGCATGGGCTGTGTCCGTCCTGGCCGTGGCGCCGCAAGCCCCATCTTTTCTGCTGGTCGCTCGTGCAGGCCGGCTCCATCAGGGCCTGCAAGGTGCGCCAGAAAAGCGCCTGGGTGATCCTGAACTCTCGCGCTCGATCTGGGATTTTCGCCGAGGAGCACGGATTCTGCAATCTGCACCACCCTGCATTTTCCTCCACTCGTCGTTGTTTCCTGGCGGACGGTATACCACACGCCAACTAATGCCAAGCCCTTTTCCGAACCGCACTGCCTCTATTTTGCGTTTTTTTTTCTTCCCCCCTCTCTCTCTTGTCCGCGATTCTCCGCCAACCAGCCACCAATGCCGCCATGACAGCTGGCTGCCGGGACGGGAGAGCTCCTGTGCCATCACGAGACGCCCGCAGCACCTCCACCGCCGCCAAACCTTGGCCGACTCGGTGGTAGCCGTGGGCTGGCTCGAGTCGTTTGCGTGCATAAGCCTGGCGAGGCAAGGACGCGACCGCCGCCCGCCTCTGGCCGCTGACGGAACCTGCCCGGCCTCGCAGGTTCTGGAAGGGCCTCTGCATCTGTCCAAGATTTGTTTCCGCACGCTTAAAAAGGGGGGATTCCAAGACCGATTGTTTGGGGCCGATTCGATGACGTAGAGCTGCACTTGGCTCCTCGGCCAAGCCGCTGCACCACCGAAGCAAGTCTAGAATCTTGCTCTGGGCGGCGGAAGTGGCCCGCACTCTGGCGGCGTGCTCTAGCATCCATGCATCGCAACGTGTCGGGGGTCTGCTGACTACTGGGGCGGCGGCCGATCTCGCGCCTCGGCGCTTGGCGAGGGCGTCGCAGTCCGCTTGGCCTGGTCGGCATCCGTCCTGGTGGCGCCAGAGCCTCTGCAGTTCGTCGGCATCTACGACGGGAGAGGCCTCGCCGCTCAATTGGACTCAAAAAGTCGTCTTCGGTCCCCTTTCTGCGGCAGGGGTCTGCTTTCTGACTCACCGGCGTCGCGGGCCCAGTTTGAGCAGGCGCACCGGCGGGCCCCTTTGCTCGACCCCAGAGTGCCAGAGTGCCAGGGATCTGCGCTGTGCCTGCGTGCTGCACAACTTCACATCCCCTCCTGTCGAGTGCCGACACCTGAGGCCGGTTGTGGCACAGCCCAAGGGTGGCCCTAGCCTTTTTGGTCTCTGCCGCCGCCTCGCGCGCTCCGGCTCCCAGTTGCCTCGCGTCCAGGCGGCGTCAGCCAGCGGGCTGTTCCGTCTCACTGGTGTCGACAGGGCCACAGTCCATTGGCGAGGGCCTGCTGGCTGACCGATCGTGGACCGCGCCAATCGGCATGCCCCTGCCGGAGACGTACGTATGAGACGCTTTATTTAGCCACGACGGGTCAACGGTCTCCACGGCCAACATGTGAAGGGGTCCAAAAAAGAAACTCGCTTGCGATGGCAGATTGAAAACGCGGGCGCCCCCCAAGCCTCGTCAGATGCCATCCTCGCGCCCACCTCTGTCCGAGTGATCCAGGATGTCAAGCCCGGTGAGCAGGTCGACCTTTCAAGTGCGCAGCTGATTACCATTGGACGATGGACGAGTAAGTCGTGCCGTTCAGCCGTGGCGCCCGGCCCGCAAGCGAGAGACACTCTGCCGCACCATTGCCACCTCTGCGTCATAGAGGCAGCATCTTGTGGGCAGCCACGTCGCAGGACAAACCCTCCCTTCTCCCTGGCCGCCCGTCCGTTTGCGGCGCGGGCTTGGTGTCGTTGCGCGTGGGTTTATCATGACGCTGCTGCTGCCGTTGATATTCTGGCGACGGAAGTTGTCGCTGTCGTCATTGCGCCATGCGCGCAGCTCCCGAAAGCCACAGCCCGTGCAGAGCTGTCATGGCTGGGTGCACCTGGCGCTGGCCCAGGAGATGCACACGGCGTCATTTGAGGCATCGACCCGTGCGAACCAGGACGACTGCGTCCGCCACTGCTGCACTGTCCCGTCGCCCAACGCGCCAGACGAAGTTGCCGCCCGCACTGCCGCCCCACGCCTGGTCATACAGCGGGATAGCCGCGACGGTACGCTCGGCATCCATAGGCGAGGCCAGTTGCAGAATCGCCGTTGTCAACCGACGTCGTCTCATGTATACCAATGTAAGCGCTTACGGCGAACCCCAGCGTGTCTCCATTTCACAAGCCATGCTTCGAAATCATTGGATCTGGGCTGTCAAGGCCCTTGCTGCCCGTGTTTACTTGTCTCGTCGGATATATCGCAACATGTAGAGGTTGGCGCAAAATAGGTCCAGCAACGCCGTCCTGGGCTCGAGGCAGGGACGCTTGAGGAACAAGGACTCATCTCAACTTTGTTCCCAGGAGGCAGAGACAGGATCCAGGCGAGTTGAACAGTTGAGCGGAAGATGACATGACTCTCAACTCCTATCAGCAAAGGTAAACGTCAGGAATAGCAAAACGTCTCGCTTGTTTAAGAAAAAGCCCAGCGCCAAATGCGTTCGCCAAACCCCTGCAAACCCATCCACCCAACTCAACGATGCAACGCACAATCCCGGCCACTTCCGGTTCCCTGTGCCCCATCCACGCGGTCAGGGTAGGTGTGATGACCATGCCGTGCGCCTTGACAATGGAGTTGCCCTCGCATCTGATGCTCCTGGGGCAGTTCTCGGGCACTTGCTGGCCCAGCCCGTTGTCGATGTATACCGTGTTCGGATTGCACACGGGGGTCTAGGTGAGCTGGGGCTTGGAGGAGAAGCAGCCGCGGCCCACGAGGACGCCGCCGGCACCCCTCTTGCAGTTCTTGGGAGGCTTTGCCAGGGCCGCGGGCTTCGTTGGCTGGGGCGCGGCGCTCGCAATGGTGGCAAAGGTGAGGGCGTAGAAGACGAGGGCCTTGGTGAAGTACATTGTTGCCTGTTTTGTGGGCTTCTTGTTTATGTTGTTGCTTGCTGGGCTGTAGGTGATGTTGAGGGAGTTGAGGATTTCTAGGTCTGTTCTTAGATGCCGGTAGCTGTGTATGTCTCGAGTCTTGTGCTGGTGGTGATGGTACAGACATCAAGGCAGAACAAGAGCCAGCTTCTCTCCGAGTTTATATACATGTCTTTCTTTTCCGAGAGAGTCCAAAACCGTGTTGATGAAGATCAAACAGAAAGCTATCCCACTGATCTATTTTTGAAGCAGCCAACAGGGCATTGTCGGCGAGCGCAGTATACGGCCACGGTGCCGACCCCGAGATGCTCTGTCATGGTTGGCACTAATAGTAATAAGACACACATTCATATCATGGGCGCAGCAGCTTGGGGCTGCTGCGGCCCTCCCAACAGACAGCAGCCAGACTCCCCGCATTACTGATTACAGTGGCTGCAGCCGCACCAACTTCCGGTCTGTTCATGCTTGTTCCTTTCTTCCAACAAAAAAAAAAAAACAAATGAAGCCCCAAAAAAGACAAGACGCGAACCAGAAATGGCCCTTCATAGCTTCTACGGACACCTTTCTTCCCTCCTCCCTGGCTCCTGGCAGGAAGAGAAGGGCCGCAGCCTGCGCCAAGCCATCCAGGCCGAGGTCGACGACCTGTCCGACGCCCCCCGTCGCGATCCGCCGCGCCACGCTCGCCGCCGCCCCCGCCGTCGGCGAGCTGATGGAGGCGGAGCAGGACGCCATCCCCTTCTTCCAGGCCGCCTGCTGGGCCGAGGCCGCCGCGCTGGCGCCGCGTCCGCAACCTCTGGTCCGCCCGCCGCTACGCCGAGCTGCCCGACCGCCACGTCCCGGTCGCCAGGCACCCGCGCGGGGGCGGGGTGGTCGGCTGCGTCATCTTCCACGAGGTGCCCGCCGGGGACGGGAGCACGCCGGGGGCCGCCCGCGCGTTTGCCGTCGGGATCGAGGTCAGCAGCCGGCGGGTCGACGCGGCGCTCGGGCGGTTGCGGGAGGCGGCGAGGAAGGCCGTGGCCGGCCGGGCACATCTGAGTGAGTCGCTTGTACCGTGCTGTCTCGCGCTGCTAGTCGGGAGAAAATTGACGTTTCCTTGCGCTCAAGAATGCACAAATCTCTACGTCCTCCCCCGACACAGAGGCCAGGGGATTGAGCGTCGCCTTATCGAGCACGCCCTGTCCGAGCCCTTGATGCAGAAGCTGCCCATCGTTGTCAGCCCTCTGGATGCTTGTGACGAACTCAAGAACCACGGCTGGTGTGCTGTTTATGCCGTCGAGTTTGATCTTTCCGAGTGGACGGGGGCTGGCCAGGGTTTTGGCATCTATCGAATGCCTCTGCTCCTCAGGGAGCCCGAGGTGGAGGGAGGTAATGTCAGTGGTGTTAAAACGGCCTAGTCCGCCTAGCCACATGTCGGACAGCCAGTGGCTGTGTGGCAACACCTGTTGTCTGCCTCGGAACTTGGCATGTAATGTGTAGTGCGCATCGGCTTCATGGATGTACATTAGCTCAACTGGGTCTCCGCAAAGCATGGTTTCCTGGCGGAGGCTGATGGTACAGGGCCGAATCAAGTGACTCTCACAGTCCAAAGTTTTAGCAGCCTCTCTACACGCAGAGCGCCTTGAGCGGGAGCTGAGAGAGAGCAGAGTATGGATTGTGGCCAAGATGAATTGGAGCACCATTGGAGAGCTCCAGCCTGGCCGCGGACCGTTGAGGTTGGGATTGAAAGGAGCAGGAACCAAAGAGGAGACCAACACATGTAACTAATAATGGTAAAAGTGTGAGTTTTGTTTTAACCACAAAATAGTCGAACGAGACCATGGGCGGACAGACCACATCCAGCGCACAAGGCAACTGTCATGACTGTTGGAATCCAAATCCGGATGCAGCCGGAGGACACTGAGCAGGGCCCCCATAGAAAGGACGAGATTAAAATAAGTGCTTCTTGTTAGCGGCCATTTGATCACTGTTTTTGCATGTCTATATCACTGAGGGGCTTTCCCAGGCCGGCGGCGAGAGCCAGGGCGAGGTCGATGACGCGCATGCTGGGCGAGGGCGAGGGTACTACTTGGCTGGCAGGGATGCAAGAGAGCTGGCCTGTCGTCTCAAGTCGGGAAGGGTGGCGGGAGGTTGGATTTTTATATTGCACGCAAAGAAAGAATCCATCATATGTTATGTGATGCTACAAGCCAAGAAAAGCCTGGGTGGTGCAGTCAACGTCCCAATTTCCGCGTATATCGTCCCAGCGGCCCAGACCAGTAGCTCATGCGAGCCGCTGTGGGGTGTCAGCAAATGCGGCCGTTTGTTCCATGGCTCGCCGTGCGGGGGAATCCCATATCCCAACCCTTCCGGTACTTGGTATGAAGCCGCCGCCGGGCGTTCTCGGGAGACCGGGTAGCAATGGGGCGGACCCGGGTAGCATGCTGCCAGTTCGTCAGGCTGTAGGTGGCTTCGGGGTCCCACCGCGACGTTTGCAGCCAAGCCGCACATGCACCTGGCCGCCGTCTCCGGCACGACGCGCACCAGCCGCAAGGCCGCGCCAAGACGGGTGACAGTAGCGCTTGGAGGCGAAAGCAGACTGGAGATGGCGCATCCTGCTTTCGAAGGGCGCTTCTTGACTGCCCAAAACGGCCCAGCTTCCTTGTTTTCCTTGTTTTCTTGCAACGGTCGGCAACCAGCCGGCTGCTCGATCCCCGCACCGCACCAAGGTTTCGACGCTGTTGGATGGTAACGCTCTCGGGTGACACTGGTCCTGTTTGATAAAGTTCCGGTGTGCGCCGCGTCAAGGTCCACAAGGCTCAAAATTGGCTGTCACAACAACTCAAGATGGTGGCTACCTCGCATTCTGGCTAAGCAGCAGTCAAGATATGGGACCCTCGCCCTTGACCAGCATGTCCCCTGCACCAGCCAAGACACCTTCTGCATCGGGCAGTCAATCTCCAACAAGGTTCAACAGCAAGCGGGCACGGGAGTTTCGAACGGGCAGCCCCCAAGCACGCAAAAATCCATCCCCCCCTCAAACCACCAGACCCCAGCCTCACAGCCCAGAGTCGTGCTGCTTGTAGGGGCTGGTGGCGTAGTACTCGGTCCACTGCGAGCACGTCGGCTCGATGGCGCTGAGCGGGAACGTGGCCGGTATGTCCTCGACGCGCTCGAGGAACTGCACGCTCAGGCCCTGCGCCACGTGCCAGGCGATGTGGCAGTGGAACAGCCAGGCGCCCGGGTTGTCGGTGCGGAACGCGACGGCGATCCAGCCGTTGGCCGGCAGCATGGTCACGTCGCGCCGCACCGGGTTGCCGAACCGGAGCGCCGCCATGTCCGTCGCCGCGTTGAAGCGCCGCACGGGCGCCCCGATCGGGAGGACCTGCGCCGGCGACCGGCCCAGCAGGTAGAAGTCGTGCCCGTGCAGGTGCATCGGGTGCGGCGCCACGGTGGGGTTTTCGATGATCCAGAAGGACCACTTTGGGAGGGAGATGCGTCAGCCGCTGGCCAGAAAGGGGATGCAGCGCGGAAGCAAACCTACCTCGTTGCTCTTGGGCACCTGGAACACGTTAAAGTTTCGCGGGAAGCTCATGTTGCCCTTGACCAAGTACTCGAGCGTAGGCTCGTCCCACGTGATGTTCATGTCCGAGCCGTTGATCTCCCAGTAAACGCGCTGTCTGCCCTCCCATGTCTTGGTGTTGACCTTGGACTCGAGCGTGTTGCCGGGCAGGGCAGTGAAGGAAGTCTGCGGCACGTCCTTGGACACCACGGGCGTCCACGAGTCGAGGTCCTCGCACCGGGAGTCGGTCGGCGTGGGCCCCGGGTTGGTGGGCAGCTCGGTGTCCGAGGCGCCCTCGTACTGGAAGATGGACGCGGGCTTCTGGATCAGGCTGGTGCCGCACAGCCCGGTCGGCGCAAACGTCACGTTGAACCAGTAGTTGCCCACCGGCTGGTTCGCGTCGATGGTGACGTCGTACCGCTGCCCGACCCCCACAAAGATCTGGCTGGTCGTGAAGGCAGTGACGGGCACAAAGTCGGTCTGGATGACGGTGAGCCGGTGGCCCACGAGCGACACGGTGAAGGTGTTGTCGACCGACGTGTTGATGATGCGCAGCCGGTGGCGCCGGCCGGGCTTGAGCTTGACGCGGTTGTAGGAGCCGCCGCCCTGCGCGTTGACGTGTGTCCCGTTGAAGAGGATGTTGTCGCTCGGGGGCGGAACGCCGGGCGGGGGGATCAGCGAGAACTGGATCTCGTCCGCGGCGCGGTAGTACCAGTCCGTGATTGGGTAGACGCCCAGGTCCTCGTGGTACGGCAGCGAGGCCGGGCCGTCGAACTGCAGCGTACCCACGACGCCGTTGCCGTACTGTGAAGAGAAGTGCGAGTGGTACCAGGAGGAGCCGTACTGCTCGACCCGGAATCTGTACACCTTGCTGGCGTTGGGAGGAAGGGGGCACTCGGTGATGCCGTTGGTGCCATCGTTGGGGTTGTTGTTGAGCATGCGCACGCCGTGCCAGTGGAGCGACGTGCTTTGCAGGCGGGTCAGCATAAGCTCCAGCAGGAGGCAGTGGCTTCTCTTACCCGTTCACCCTGAGCCTGTTCGTGACAGTGACCTCGACCCAGTCTCCCCAGTTTGCTCTGATCGTGGGGCCAGGGAACTGGTCTAAAGGGACGCCATGCGTCGGTTGTTAGCTCCAAGGATCCCGAGCGGCTTCCCTGAATAAACGGAGGGCGTACTGTTGATGAGCATGGCCTTTTTCTTGACGATGCCATCTCCACCGACGTAGTTGTCGACCTCTGTGATGACCAGATTGTACTGCGATCGTGTGGTCAGTCAAACTGTCCGAGCAAGACAGAGCAAGGAGGCTTACTCGCCGCGTCACACCCGTGTCTGGCGTGTTGCTTTCGTAGTCCGTGTTGATATCGAACCCCGGAGACCAGCATGACCTGTTTGATTCGGTGTTGCAAGACTGCCGTTTCAGTAGGTCAATAGCAGGGGAAGTGCTCTCCTCCGGCTTGCGGGGAAAGAGGTCCAGAGACTCGTCCCTCGAGGCAACAGGGGCAGAGGCTACCAAGGATGCCAGGAGGGCGAGGCCCTTGAGGATCCCAAAGGACTTCATGATGTAGGGAACGAGCAGATGAGGTGAAACCCAGGGGAAAGACAGAGGCTCCGTGTTCTCGGGAGCTGAAGAGGGGTTCAGGGATGCTGGCTGAGGGCTGTGATGACGGAGAGGAAAGACAAGACGCAGGATGTGGAAACACTCAATTTTATATCCAGGGAAGCACCGCGGCGGCGTCGGAAAATCGGTATCCAGACATGGCTCCGGGGCTTCAGAGAATATGGCCTGAGAGAGGCATCCATCTTGCCAGCTTCCAAACACCCTCGGTTCCTGCGTCAGCGTGGGCCGAGTGCAAAGCTGGATCAATAGTTCGAATCCACATAGATATCGGTGTGAATCGATTCATACAATATTGAATCTGGCGAGGGGAGATGTGACCAGAATGAACCTTGGGGATAGAGGGTGTGGCAGCCCACGACTGAGACTTTACGTGATGAATGGTGAGGGTGGGGAACAACATACGGTAAAGGCCGTGTTCGTGACTGCGAGCTCACATCCACCCGTCACTTGTCAATGGCATCAGAGCTTCTAGCTTACGTCTTAGCGTCACCTCCATCTCGGGCACATTGGATGGATGCTAGGCAGAGGGCACGGCAGAGTCAGGCAGGCACGGGCAGGTGATAAGCACAGCCAGAGGCCGACATGTGTACCTTTCACTCTTGGTGATACAAAAAGAGTTCTTGGGAGGGAAAATAATGAAGACGTCGGGGTGCAATCACAGAAGCTGGCGATGACATGAGCCCTGGGGTGAGGTGGGACATGCGGCTGCATTCGCAGTAGGAACGCCCAAGAAAGACGGCCCCTATTTCGGCCGAGAACAAGTGCAAATTTGCAGGCATGAGCCACACGGAGCAAAGCGGATGAGTATCTTGTCGACGTTCCCAGGCGGTGGTCGACAGGAACGTTTGGGCGGCCCCTGGCGACGATCAGCTATCGGACGAGCAGCATAGATCTTATCCCCGACGCTAGATCATCTAAGCTTGTGGAGAAAACCTTAAAAGCGAGAGGCCGATGGACAGGGGAAGAGGGCGACAGCTTGCTTGTACCTTTCTGCGTAAATACGAAGTCAGACGTCGTCATCCAGGTCTTGCTGACAAGTGCGCACGTAGTGCTGCGCCGATGGCCAACAAAGGGCACCAAGGCCAGCGCAGGGGGAGGGCGCAAAGGGTGTCCGAGCCATCTGGGTGAACCCGAGGCATTGCCAGCTAATAATCCGGCGGCAGCCGATATTGCCACCGGTATTGGCAATCACACGAGCCTTGCAGATATCAAGAACATATTGCGAGGTTACGGCTCGTTCTTGACTAGATCCATTCCCCGGGAACCAAGACTACCGGCTGCATCTTGGTCCCTTGGCCACGTGCGGTGATTACCCGCCAAGGGGATTAGGTGCATTACAGCTTTCTGTGCTACATGCTTCACTATCGTGACTGGACAGCTTGGTGGCAGCGTGCACCTGCCCTTTGAGACGCCACTCAAGTGCCTTGGGCCCTGTGCGCGATATGCATGGCATGGTGGCTTTTTGGGTCGTACAGCCAAGTGGAGGTCAGGGATGATGCGCACGGGTCGATATCCTTCTTCGCTTCCTTCTGGATCTTTCCTTGCAAGACAAGTAATGTCCGGTTCAAGAAATCCAATAAAGCTGCCGGCTTTGGCCGAGAACACGAGCAGGAATGCGAGCCGGGTCAGACTTGTGGTATTGCGTGTAAGCTGGGCCCAGCAGTAAATCGGCACCCCAAAGCAGATCGGGGCCTCCCGCTAGCTACGCGATGCCATGGCACGTCATGCCCATCGGCGGGATTCTGGCGAACTCTTGCTCACAGACCCATTCGGGTCGGTCGAGGAGGACCCTCCCTGCAGCAGGCTCGCATATATTGGGCTGGCCAAAACAGGGTGTGGTCAGGATGGCGTTGCGAGGCTTGCTAGCAGGGGGTCAGCTCTGCAAACTGATCGCCATCGGCGATGGTTGGTGAACAATGGTTGGCCTTGGCCGGTGAGCACCCCTGGTGGTGTGACAAAGGGAGGGTGTATAGCAGGTCCGGGACGGCAGGAGTGGAGGGCGGCTGGACAGGGTGGATTGTGTCAGAAAAACAGCCATGGCGGCCAGGTGAGCCTGTCGTCCGTCTAGCTGATAGAACCAGTCGGATGCCATGGGGCGCGCGTGGTGGTGTTGGCATCCATGCCAAAAACGGTCGCGAGGATGCACGAGCGACCGCCCGGCGAGCACCAGGCCCCAAGCGAGTGCGGGCCGAGGATGCTATTGGGTTGGCCGGGCGGGAGCAGTCGAAATATCGATCCATGCTCAGCCGCCGGCCTGGGAGGGTGGGCGGGTGGCTGTAGTTCCACCATTGCGGCTGCCTATCTGCGCGACGGTCCCTGCAGGCCATCCACCCGCAGGGGGGGCCGAACACTTGCCCAGGAAGAGGCATGGTGCGAAACAGGGCAAGCACGGCTGCAAGCGAGGGCTGTGGCGGTGTCGGCGATGGTCAGGCGCTTCAGGCCGGACACGCCGGGCCTGCGCAGGCGTCTCTCTGCCCATGGGCACAGAACAGGAAACATTCAGAGCGTCTGGCAGCAGCTTCAGAACGGCGCAGCTGTTGAGTCGGGGGAATATCAAAGTAAGCAAGCGGAGGCTCGTGCCGGGTCTGCCGGAGGCACGGGCAAGCGTAGGGCGGGAGTGCCAGAGTCAGGTGGACAGACGCAAGGGAGAGCAAGCAGGGCGGTGCACGCGCAGAGGGTGGGCTGAGCAGGGTCGGTGCTCGCGACCTGCCAGCGGGCCGCAGGCGTCGCCAGTCCTTTGTATCGGCGTTTTGCTGGTTGTGTTTCTTTCTTTCTTTTTTGGCAGGTTGCCGACTCGGCTGGGCGGCCTGAGCCAGACAGCTGTCGCGCGCAGACGACCTTGAAGCCCCTGCGAGGGTGGGGGGACAAGATTGCTGCCACCAGCGGTGGTGGTGGTGGTGGTGTGGGAAGCCAGGCGGCATCCACAGAACACGCAAAAGGGTTGCATGGCGTCGGTCGAGAGCCCGAGATGGAGGGGACGGAAAGTAACGCGCTGGTAGCGCACAGGTTTATAAATAACAGTGGCATGGCAGGAACTCGAGCGTTGGACGGCAAGCGAGGCTGGCTTATTGAGCGCGCACTGTCCGCTGAAGCACAGGGACTCCACCAGCTGGCGTGCTGTCTTGGCCCGCCACGCTGACCGGTCTGCACCATGGCTGGATATATCTGCGCCTTGGCTGGATATACTGTCGGTGCTTGCCCAGACCGAAGCCATTGTGGCTTTTCGAGCAGGCGCCCTCTGTGCCATCCGCCGGCGGCGCATGACCAGAAATCGGACGAAAACAACAAGCTGCGCTCGCTGCGCACTGTGGTTTCTTGCTCGTCACCCCCATCTATCCCCCGATTGGGGATAAACACCCGAGCCGACGGATTTGCGTAGGAACCCAGTGTCGTAGCCATCTTGACCGTCCAACTCACAGATCATGGCTTCCAGCTGCCGTGTCGCCTGCAGGCAGCAACGAAAGACGACCCCGCCTGGGATGCTTCCCACATGCGCCGCGAACACCGCTACCTCCTCTGCCGCTGGCCATCAGACCCCCACCTGCCACGCATGACTGCGTCTGTCAGTCAGAATCGGCATAGCCCCCATTGGCGGCATGTAATCGATGGATGGAAACAAAGTCCTCTTGTCGTACTTGCTCCGCCGCCCTCGTGCTTTGGAGAAGGAACGCGCAACCAACCGTCGCTGACATTGGAACTGGTGCACCAGCAGCCAGGCCGCCTGCAGGCAGATTCCCGATCATGGGGTGGCATTCTTCCTCTTTCGCGTGTATTGTCCACCCAGCACGTGGATAGAGGGCACCGCCGAGGATCCAAGCGAGCGACGCAGAGGGCCGTAGGCTTCTGCACTTGTATACACGTCCAATTACCGCACCTCTGACACTTGGAACTTAGCTCCGAGCCGGTCTGACCCCGGCTGCCCGGTAAGCCCTTGACGCACCGTATGCCCGATGCCCGCGCACCTAGAACCCCGTGGTTTTGTCCGTGGCCAGCCCCACGCTGCGGCCCATGCTGTGGCACATGCGGCTATCCAGACCTCCGTGATCGGTTGGTCTGTGGCTGTCCACCCACGGCAGGCTGCATATTGCCAGGGCTGCAGCGCCCGTCAACGTCACAGCAAAGGCACCTATTCCAGAACCCAGTTCCGACATCATGTGACTGCATGCACCCGGTTCCGAGCCGCCTCAAGTGCCGTTAACGGCGCTAGATTGCACCTCTCTCCTGACTGGATGGGGGTTCTGCGGCTTGCTGGATAAATAGCGGAGGGTGATGGCGCGTTATTGATCGTCCCCTGCCGCTCTTCAGACTCCACTGGCCAATCAATCCCATTCCTCCAGACACCCTGCTCTCTATTAGAGGCTCCAAGGCGACCTTGTATACTTCCACCGGCAAAGTGTTCAAGCCGCCTGCCTGCGTTTGGGACGCAATCCCCACGTTCGGGACGTAATCCACACCCTCCCGCAGACATGAGCCGTCTCAAACGCACATATGCTTTGATTGCTGGTTACGCAACCTTGTCCGCTTCTCTTCGCTAAAATCATGTGCCATGGAGATTAGAATCCGCGGTAAAAAGGTTCACTGCACCTGCTGATGCCAAGACGAGTCGAGGGGCTTTACTGGTGATGGCCTCACGGGATGCTGCATCCTAGCACGCAGAAAGCCCAGAGAAGTTATTGGGATGCACAGTTAATATGCTGCAAGATTGGATCGCCACGTTGCTCGCTTGTCTCCGGCAGATTCAACAGGGTGCCAAGCAACGAAATGGCAGTTGCCGCCTGTATAGCCGGCTCTGCGTTCCGTGACCACGTATTCGGCCCTGATTTTGGATGGAACATTGGCAAACATCCCGCAGCTTGGCCCTCCGTCCTTGCGGCTCCCGGCAAGGAAGGTGATTGACCAACAGAAGCCATGTCGACGTCCATAACTACGTTCATTTCTCCCATGTCTCATCGACCCGGGCTTCGTTGCTCACGCACGCCGGTTTCAGCAGTCCAGTCTTCTGCCGGGTCCACGTCACCACTGTTCAGGAGACCATCGACCATCAGGATGATTTTCGCTACTGCCACAGTCCTTGGCTGTCTCCTCCTGGGAGAGGCTGCGGCGGGACCTGTTGAGAAGCGAGCGCCTTACTTCAAGAACGCCTTCCGAAACGGACACTACAAGCTCGACGTGGTGGACGGGCTCCAGGCCAAGGCCTGGACAAAGGCTGAGCAGTGGATTGCCAAAAAGAACAACACGAACGGGTGCACGCTGGAAAATGCTGCAGTGAGGCGAGAATGGTCAGTGATGGTCTTGCGTGAGCTGAATCACTTTGAAAAAAAGAAGTATATGGCTGACGGTGTACAGGAGCGACTTGTCGGTGCCGGAGCGTGAGGAGTACATTGCTGCAGTTCAGTGCCTCATGAAGCTGCCGCCCAAGTCTCCAAGAGCCCAGTTCCCCGGGGCTCTGAGCCGCTTCGACGACTTTGTTGCCTTTCACATGACCCAGGCCGGACCGCTGCACGGTCCTGTAAGTTGAAATACCCAGCTCAAACAAGGCCGCACTAACCCTGCCTCAGACGAACCTGTTTGCTGCTCACCAGTATTTCATCTGGGCGTACGAAAACGCTCTGCGCACCGAGTGCGGATACAAGGGATACCAGCCGGTCAGTGTTGATCATGTCTTGGATGAAGGCTGAGCAAGGCGCTGATACAACACCGCAAACGGCAGTACATGAACTACGAGCGCTACGCCGAGGACCCGGTCAACTCGCCCATGTTCAACGGCAACAGCTCCAGCATGGGTGGGCAGGGAGAGTACAACAACTACCGCGGCGTCATGATGGGGTTCCGCGCCCCGTACAACCTGATCAAGCCAGCCGGGGGCGGTGGATGCGTCAAGTCAGGCCCTTTCAAGGAGTGAGTCCGTCCCGATTTGCTACGCGGGCCGTGTGCTTGCCCGTGCATGTGGCTGACAGAAACAAAACAGCATGGTGGTCAGCCTGGGCCCTGGCTCGACGGTGGTGAGCGGCATCAAGCGGAACCCGCAGGCCAACGGCCTGGGCTCCAACCCCAGGTGTCTGAGTCGCGACGTCAACGTCAACTCGGCACTCGGCGCCAGAGCGAACTACTCGTACTCGCTCATCATGGACTACCCCCGGATCGACAACTTTTACGATCGGTATCTGGGGCAGCCGTTCCTCCAAAACGACAACCATCCATGGGGAGTAAGTTTGGTGCTGGAATTTTGCCCCCTTTTTTATCCCTCCTGCTGGCTTCATTTGATTTTCACTCATTTCCACCGCTCAGGGCTAACAATCACCCGCCCCTCGACAGCTCCACAATGCCGGCCACTTTATGATCGGCGGCGACCCTGGCGGTGTAAGTATTGGCCGGTTTACGCTGGGAGCTACTTGGCCGAATGCGACAGGCCGAGACTGACTGGCCGTGCTCCACAGGACTTTTACGCCTCGCCTGGCGACCCGGCCTTCTACTTCCACCACGGCGCGCTGGACCGGCTGTGGCGGATCTGGCAGATGCAGGACCCGGAGAACCGCATCCAGGGGTCCAACGCGATCCCGAGTCCGAACCGCATGTCTGTGACGCCGGGCGCGCCGCGTGTGCAGCCGGGGACCAAGGTCGAGGACATTGTGGTCGACCTTCAGTGGCTGGGCCCGCCGCCCGCCTCGCTCCGGGAGCTCAACGACCAGTTTGGAGGCAACAAGGGGCAGTTCTGCTACTATTATGTCTAGGCGGAGAAAGGTCAAGGAGGCACAGTGACGGCTCGGGGTTGACGCGAGCCTCTGACTTCTGATTCGGAGGCTGGGATGGAGACCCGGGTGTTTGGAATTTCATGTTATTTTTTTGTCCTCATCTTGCACCCGTCCATGGCCTTTTTCGCCACCTCAAACCGAATCTGCATGCCACATCAGCCACGCCGCCATAAAACTTGGTTTGCCAACTTATAATTCCTGGTCTGGGCATCAGGGCTGCCTACGAGCGTTCCTTGCTCGCAGCGCCTGCCCTAGGCTCGTCAGGGCAAAGACAAAGGTGGATAGGCTTCCCTAACAGCCCCCAGCCGGGCGTTTTGTTCCGTCTGGTAGGTTTGGCTGGGTGGAGGGTGGGTCCGACCCACACGCGACGCTGCAGGGACCCTAATTGCGGCGAAACCTGCATCGATGGTGCAAGATTAGGTCTAGACCAAACCTTGGCGCCTGGCTCCTTTGTGGCAGGCGACAGCCACGGGAGAGCAATCGAGCGATCTCTGGCCGCAGGCAGACCAAGGGTCAAAAGACAAATGCAACCGCACCGGCTGCCTGCTTCTACGACATTCGTCCTGCACAGGGCTGGAAAGGCTGCTGGGCCCGCGGCTGCCAGGATGGCCGGGCCAGAACCATTCGCAGGGTCCTTTGGCGGGCCCTCGCCTGGACCCTGATTTTCCATCGCCGAGACCCTTTTACGAACCTTGCACCGACCGCATTGCACGAGACCCAATGAGACAAAACTTGATTTATGTGGTTTTTTATTGTTTTTTTTTATTGTTTTTTTTTTTTTTTTTTTTTTTTTTTTTTTT
>PYSQ01000210.1:0-23621 GCA_003049435.1 Nakataea oryzae | reverse complement strand
TTTTTTTTTTTTTTTTTTTTTTTTTTTTTTTTTTTTTTTTTTTTTAATGGCTGCACGCCCGCCTAGATGCGGATGCTAATTACAAATGAGCTAATTAAACCGGGCCACCACCCCTCGCTGCCATACCGCTCGCATCCGGCCGAGCCTGATATTACCGCCCTGTCACCCGCCATCTCACACGCGAAAAACGCCCCCGGATGGCCACTCAGGCGCGAAGCGACCAGGCGACGTGCTCGAGACCATGTCGCCATTACGCCATTTGCTACCCGCCGCCCCGCCCGGAACCGAACCCGACGCCTCGTCGAGCACGCCCTCGTCATCCGGCTCCTCGCGGAAGCCGCCGCGGAAAAACAGAGCAGACATTGCCTGCACGCCCTGTCGCAAGCGGCGGAGCAAGGTACGCGTCGCCGGATGGGCACCCGACAGCATCCGAATGCCCTCATTTCGCGCCCTTTTTGTTTTTCCCGTTTCTTGTCATTTTTTTCGTCCGTCAAACTTGCTGACAATGGCTGCCATCCCCCCGCGCTCACCGGCGCCACCCCCCCCCGACCGGGAGGCGCTGGCGGCCGCTTTCGACCCTGGTTTTTTTCTTTTCTAGTGCAATGGCGCACGCCCAGTCTGCCTACGATGCGCCCAGTCGGGCATAGAGTGCGAGTACGAGGTGCCGCAGGCCGAGGCCATGAAGAGGAAACTCGACGAGCTCGAGGCCGCAAACCAGCAGCTCGCCGTCTCGGAACGCCGCCTCCGCCAGCGCACCTCAGCCTTTGAGGAGCTCGTCGAAATCCTGCGCTCGCGGCCCGAACACGAGGTCGCCTCCATCGTATCCCGCGTCCGCTTCGGCGAGCAGGTCGAGTCGGTCGTCCGCCTCGTCAAGGACGGCAACCTGCTGCTGCAGCTCCGCCTCGACCCTGCCGCCGCCCCGTTTTGCTTCCAGTTCCCCATCGTGTCGGCCATGCCGTCCTTCCTGCTCAACGTCCAGAGAAACGAATACCTCGACTCGATACTCTACCAGCAGACGCTGGGTCGCGACGGCCAGGGCATCGACAAGACGCTCCGCCCGGATCCGGGGCCGGCGAAGCCGCCGTCGCCGGGCGGCTCTTCGAGGGCCGCAACGCCCACAGACGACCTCCTGAGGATGTACCAGGTGCCGTTCCACGCCGCCAAACTCGCCGACCCCAGGCTCGACCTGATAAAGGCCTCCCGGTGGACGTCGGTCACGGCCTCGGACGCGCTGGTGCGAAACCTGCTCGAGATTTACTTCATCCACGAGTACACCTCGTGTTGCGTGCTGCACAAGGATCATTTCCTGGACGACATGGTGTCGGGCCGCGACCGGTACTGCTCCCAGCTGCTCGTCAATGTCATGCTGGCCATCGCCTGTGTACGTCACATCTGACCCCGCCCGCACCCTCGTGGACCCCCTGGCTTACCTGCCGACCCCTCCTGCACAGCACGGCCACAAGGGGCTCGAATACAGGGCTCACTTCTGGAACCCCAAGAGCCTGTACTACCAGTTCATTGCCGAGTTCAAGCGGCTGTGGGAGCTTGAGGCGGGCGACAACCGAATCACAACCGTGCAGGCCGGCGCCATAATCTGCGTGTCTCACAACGTAGACGGCCTCGACAAGGTCGGCACCTCCTTTCTGGCCCAGTCCATCGCCATGGGGCGCGAGATGGGCATCTTTGATCCCGAAACATACGAGTCGCTTGGGTCCAAGCGCAAAGCCGTCTACAAGGTGACGGCCCAAGGCATCTACGCCTGGGAAAGGTGTGTAGTCCTGCCCGCCTGCACAAGAGCCCAGCCAGCCGCCGGCCGACCTCAAAGGGCTGCTGACATGTCCGATCCAGCATCCAGAGTTTCTGCTTTTTCAGGGCCCCTTTCGTCACGACAAAACCCCTCCCCTTTCCGCCACTAGACGAGGTCCACTACTCCGAATACGCCGGTGAGCTGTGGCTGAATTTTCCCGGTGCGCACCGGCCCGTGCCGTGCCACCACGGCCTGAGCTTTCGCGCCATCGTGGGCTTCCGTCAGATATTGTGCGACATCGCAGACCGCGTGTACGGCCAAGACAGAAACTCTCGATCCTTGACCCTGAAGGAGGCCATGGACTACCGGAACAGGTTCCTCCACTGGCACGACCACCTGCCGCCACCCCTGCGGGCAGACCGCATTGTCACGCCGGCAGACCTGAAGCTGCACATGCACTACCACAACCTTATGACGCTTCTGTTTGAGCCGCCGGTCGCCATGTCGCTCGACGCGCTCGACGGGAACGCGGTCGCGGGGGACGCCTCTCCGGGCGCCATTGTCTCGTACTCCAAAGCGTGCTACGAAACAATCTTCCGACTCTTCTATCTACGCCATGGCTCGGATCTCTGGGACTCGTCCATGATACACTTTTCCCAGGTTGCCTCTTTTGTCGCCCTGTCACGCTTTCGGGCCCTGATGCCGCCAGCCTCGTCGCCGAGCAGCAGCGACGCCATCTCTTTGCACGGCATCGACCGTCGGCTGCGCGACGAGGTTCTGTCGAGCGTCATGCTCTGCGCCCAGGGCTTGCGTGACCACGCGCGCTACAGCCTGCTCAGCAACATAATCTTCCGGCTCGTCCAGAACTCGCTGGCGCCAGCCGAGGCCGCCCTGCTCCGCGACCATAGCATCGACCTGGAGCCGCCGGAAAGCGAGGCCACGGTCGCCACGTACCTAAGATCTCGCTACCCCGTAAACATCGTCAGCGTCGCCGACGACCCGCAGGGCAAGAGGATGGATGCGGTCATGCAATCCTACAGAAGCCTCTCCATATCATCTGAAGAGGACTGCCCTTCGCCAGCAGGCTCCTCGATCGGGGGCGCGTCGCCATACAGAATGTCGGACACAGAAGGAGGGTTGAGGGGAAAGGCCGACTGAAGACCGCGACCTCGGATGCGACCCCCGTTGTCGTCTTGGCAGCAGCCGCAACGGGGACAGCCATCCATACAGGGACGGCCCATTTTCCTTTCTGGTTTGTGGGGGATGATCGTTTCTGGCGCCTAATTGCGCCCAGAGATGAGGAGCAGTATTCTCAAACCACGAGTTGGTCCGCTCAACGGACGAACCGTGTCATCAAAAGACCCATCATGTCGCGTACACAGAATTGAACATGTTGGAATATGGATATGTGCTCAACCACAGTCGAGCAACTCAGGTAACCGCCCGCGTACTTGCTTCCCAAAGAAAGGCCAGGACTGATGCGAGGGCCGACGCTGTAAAAACGCGGAGCCGCAGAGCCACTGAGACGTAAACAGACCAACAAGAGGAAAACACCGGACAGAAAACACAAACCACCCCACGCCACTCACATTCTCCCGTCCAGAGTCATTACGCCAGGGCCGCCTTGTCGAACGAGCATAGCTCGGTCTTTTTCAGCACCGTGTCGGCGAGAGACGAGAATGAGCCGCTGCTGAGAAGGTCGAGGATCTGCAGGACGGAGCCAAACTCGCGCGTGATCCAGTTGCGGATCTCGATGGACACGAGCGAATCGAGCCCGTAGAAAACGGTGCCCTTGCTCGGATCCAGCTCCTCGCGCGGGAGCATGAGCACGCCCGCCGTCTTGTCCAACAGAGCGTCGATGACGACCTTGTGTGCGGCCTCGTACGACGCGGCCCGCTTGAGCGCCGCCCCCGGCGAGACCACGGACGCCGTGGCGCCAGCCCCGCCGCCCTCGGCCGCCTGCCGCTCGCGGAGCCGGGCCCTGAGGGGCGAGAAGCGCGCGTCCGAGGCCCAGAAGGGCAGCGAGGCGGCCGCGGGCGACAACCTGAGCCCCGTGACGACCTGGCCGCCGCAGGTCTCGTCGGCCACGCCCGACACGGCGGCGGTGACCAGGGCGAGGATCTCCCTCTCCGAGATGGCCTCGCCGCCGATCTGCGCCAGCACCTCGCGCTGCCGCTCTGCGTTCTCGGCCAGGTAGCCCGTGTCGCTGACGGCGGCCAGGTCGAGCGCCGCCGCGGGCAGCCCGAGGCGGCGGCGGTGCCGCACCAGGCTGTCCAGGAAGGTGTTGGCGGCCGCGTATGCCGCCTGGCCCTGGTTGCCGATGATGCCGGCCACGGAGCTGAGTGCGACGAAGAAGTCGAGCGGCTGGCCCAGCAGCGCCTTGTGCAGGTTCCAGCCGCCGGCAACCTTGGACCGGATCACGCTCTCCCACTGGCGGAACTCCATCTTTTCGAACAGCACGTCCTGCAATTGGCATCAGTAACTGCACCTTGAAGGTAGTGCCCGGAATGAGGGGCGTGTGAGGGTTGGCTTACATCGAGAATCATGGCGCTATGGATGACACCCTTGACCGGGGGCATCTTGCTGGCTGCCAGGTCGGCAAACAGCCTCTCCACGTCTGCTGCTTGAGAGACATCGCAGCGGCTGACGATTACTCTTGCGCCGTGTTCAGACTTGGCCGCATCAATCAGCTGCGCAACCTTGGGTGCCACCCTATCTGACCGCGAGATGAGTGCAATATGCCTGGCGCCCTTCTGGGCCATCCACCTGGCTATGCTGCGCCCGATACCGCCGGTGCCTCCGACGAGGATATATGTGGCGTCTGGGCGGAGCAGCCTGTCGAATGCCTTGGGAGAGTATGTTGCCTGTGGCGG
This sequence comes from Nakataea oryzae, assembly GCA_003049435.1. Lineage (NCBI taxonomy): Eukaryota > Fungi > Ascomycota > Sordariomycetes > Magnaporthales > Magnaporthaceae > Nakataea > Nakataea oryzae. The sequence goes on along the minus strand of PYSQ01000210.1, from coordinate 19,001 downwards.
ATCCATGGTTAGTTAGATTCAAGACGGCGCAAAATATCCATAGCCTACCTTGACCATGTCGTCAGGGGCGGCGGCGACGAGGATCTTGCCGTGCGCCTTGCCGGCCTGAAGCGTCCGGAAGGCCGTCTCGACCTCAGATATGCTAAAGGTCGTGGTGGGCGAGATGGGCCGGACGACGCCGTAGCTCAGCAGCTTGAAAACATCGTCCAGCAGCCTGCGCATGACGCGCGGCTTGTCTGATGCCACGAGCGTCAGGTCGACCGAAGAAAAGGAGGCGTTCTTGTCAAACACGGCCATGCCCAAGCTGGCGTTGGCCAGGATGCTGCGCTTCCCGATCTCGACGAAGCGGCCGAAGCAGGCCAGGCACTCCCACGTCTCGCGCAGCGCGTCGCCAGCCAGCGAGTTGAGCACGACGTCAACGCCCCTGCCGCCCGTAGCGCGCCTCACGGCCTCGGCGAAGGAGACGTCGCGGCTGTAGAATATGCGGTCCTCGCGCACGCCGTAGGTGGCCATCAGGAACTCCTTCTTGGCGGCGCTGCCGACGGTCGCGTACACGTCGGCGCCCACCATCTGCGCCAGCATGACGGCGGCCTGGCCGACGCCGCCGGCGGCCGCGTGGATCAGGATCGTCTCGCCGCGCTGCAGGCGCCCGACGTCAAAGAGGCCGTAGTAGGCCGTCGAGAAGACGACGGGCACGGTCGCGGCGGCCTCGAGCGTCATGTCGTCGGGCACGCGGGCCGCGCTCGTCGACCGGCAGCGCGTGTAGGTCGAGTAGGCGCCCTCGGAGCTGGCGCACACGCGGTCGCCCAGCTTGAAGTCGGCGACGGCGGAGCCCACGGCGGCGACCAGGCCCGCGCACTCGACGCCCAGGTACGGCGACGGCACCTCGCCCATCGAGACCATGACGTCCTTGAAGTTCATGCTCGTCACCTTGACCTCGATCAGGATCTCGTCGGGCCGCAGCGGCGCCGCGGCCTTGTCGTCGTCGACAAAATGCAGCGTGTCGAGCGCGCCCTTGGTGCCCACGGCGAGCCGCAGCGGCCGGCCGGGCTGGCCAAAGGGCTGCGGGAAGGGCGGCGTGGAGGGGTTGGTGTTTTGCTCCACAAAGGCGTCCAGGTCGGCGTCGTCGCCGACGCGGCACACGCTCAGCGCGCCTTGGCGCTCCTGGAACTCCATGTCGGGGTCGCCGTCGAGCCGGTCTTCGGGGCTGCTTGGCTTTCCAAACACGTGACCGGCGATCTCGGCGATGAAGCCGACGTCCCGCGACTGCGGCTCAGAAGCATCCAAGGCCGCCTGGCCGTCGAGGTCCAGCGTCGCAAACTTCATGCCTGTTTCTGACCTCACGGTCCGCGCCAGGCCCAGGATCATGCCCAAGCGCGGGTCCGTCGCGTCCGAGTGCGCGCCCCTGACGACCCACAGGATGCCCTTGGCCGAGAGGATGAGGCGCTGCACGCTTTCAAAGGCGGCCGCGTCCAGGCCGGCGAGGAGGGGCTGCCCGTCGAGCTCGACGAGCACGATGCAGATTTTGCCCGCAGTGGCGTGCGCAGCTGCTGTCTCGAGCGAGGCCATGCTGATCTCGGGCACCTTCTCGGACTGGCGGCTGCTGAGGAGCTTTTCCTTGAGTGTCACGGCCAGGCCATTCGCATCCTGCTGCTGCGGCGTGCAGACTATGACGATGTCGTCTGCAATGTCTCGCCTGGTCTTGGTTGGCGCCTCGTGGGTTCCGTTTGTCCCGTTGGTGCCGTTGACGCCGTTTGACAGTGCCGGCTTGCAAGACTCCCCTGCATCAGGCTCTGGATATAGCGGCTCCCAAGACTCCTTGAAGCAGAGCTCGCGGGCACCGGCCGCTTGGGCGGCACCGCCATCGAAGATGGGGTCGATGACGAGCCCCTCCATGTTGATCAGCTCCTGCTGCCCGTCCATGCTCGTCGCAAACATGGAGATCTTGGTCGAGCCCGGGCTGGCAAAGTTGGGGCTGCCCTCGCCGTAGACGCGGATCCTGTCGCCCGGGCGGCCGGCCAGGCGGCGCACGTCGGCCGACACGGTCAGGCTCTTGAAGAAGCGGGGCATGTACAGGGCCGGCAGCTTGCGGCGGCCCGCGCCCAGGATGACCCAGGCGGCGTGGGTGAACTGGTCCAGGAGCGCGGGGTGGATGTGCAGCGCGGGCTCGTAGCCCTTGGGCATGATCTTGGCGGTGTCGGGCACCACGACGTCGGCGACGCAGGCCGTGTCGCTGGCCGTGCAGTTCTCCATGGACCGGAACTGCGCGCTGTACTTGGCCGTCACGGCCTCGAGCTCGTCGTACAGGTCGTCGGCGCGGACCGGCTCGGTGCAGGCGTCGAGGACCCTGCGCTTGCGCGCCCGCAAGGCGGCGGCGTCGTCGGCGGACGCGTCGTGCACCGTATTCGTCTGCCCACCCGCGACCGCGGCGGCGACGGCCCCCGGCCTGTGCTCGACGCGGATCAGGCCGCGGCAGTGCTCGATCCACTCGCGCTCCTTGTTCCACGAGAAGATGCGGAACTCATCCCACACGGCCGACGACTCGCGCGGGCCCTCGGGGTTGGGCCGCAGCGTGATGTTGGTCTCGGCGTCGACGCCCTCCTGGACCACGAGCGGGCGGCTGATGGTGACGTCGCGGAACACAAACCTGGCCACCAGGCGCTCGACGTCGTCGGCGCCCAGCCCCGCCGCCACGGCCGCGCGCTGCGCCGCGGCCTCGATGGCCATGCTGAGGTAGCCGGCCATGGGGAAGACGATCATGTCCTGCATGGCGTGGCCGCGCAGCCACGGCATGTCGTCGGCGCGCAGGATGCTGCGCCACGTCGGCTCCATGTCGTTGGACCAGTCGGCCAGGACGCCCAGGACGTCGTTGCGCGGGAAGCGGCGGTGCAGGTGCGCCCGGCTGACGCGCGTCTCCCACCAGTACCGCGTCTGGTGGTCCCACGCGTACTTGGGCATGTCGTTCAACACCTTGACCGGCTTGGGCGGCGCGACGGGGAAGTTGACGGCGCCAAAGTCGACGGCGGCCCCGTGCACGAACAGGGACCCCGCGAGCTGCAGGGCCGTGTCCACGGCGTCCTTGTTGCGCACCAGAGACCCGAGGTACTGCGGCTTCTTGGGCAGCGCCTCGACGGCCTTGAGGATCTGCTTGACAGGGCCCTCGAGCGCCGTGTGCGGGCCGATCTCGACGAGCACGTCCACTTTGTCCCTGCCGGGCTCGGGCGTGCACATGCAGGCCACGGCCTGCGAGAAGAGCACGGGCTGCGTCAGGTTCTGCACCCAGTACGACGTGTCCAGCTCGGCGAGGCTCACCAGCCTCTCGCCCCGCAGCGACGAGTAGAACTCGACCTCGTGGCCGTCGTCGTCGCCGCCCGCCATGGGCGACAGCTCGCCGACCGAGGCGCCGTACCAGTTGGCCACGAGCTCCATGTGGTGCGAGTGGTACGCCGTCTCGACGCGCACCCTCCGGTTGAAGAGCTGCTTCTCCTCGGCCCGCGCCTGCAGCTCCTCGACGGCCGCGACGTCGCCCGACGCCGTGACGCTGCCGGGGCTGTTGACGCACGCCACCGTCGCGCGGCCCTGCCTCAGCGTCTTGATCAGCGGCCACACGTCGTCGGGTCCGGCGCCGATGGCCAGCATGCCGCCCCTGAGCTCCGGGTGCGCGGCCCTGAGCTGCAGCACCGACTGGCCGCGCAGATAGGCGATGGCGGCGCACTCGTCGTGGGCCAACGCGCCGGCGGCGTACGCGGCAGCGATCTCGCCGCTCGAGTGGCCCACCACGGCGTCGGGCCGCACACCCCAGGACCGCAGCAGGTCGACGAGCGCCAGCTGCACGGCCGTGCAGCCCGGCTGGCTCAGCTCGGCCTCGGAGATGCGCGACGTCCCGGCGTCGCTGCCCGTCAGCTCGTCGAGCAGGCTGAAGCCGGCGCCCAGGCGCGCCAGGCAGGCGTCGAAGCGCTCGAGCGACTCCCTGAACACGGGGTAGGCCGCGATCAGCTCGCGGCCCATGGCGTGCCACTGGGCGCCCTGGCCGGTGAAGACGAATCCCAGGCGCGGCGGGCGCGTGGACCGCACGGGGTTGGCGGGGGCGTCGTTGGCAAAGGCCGAGATGAGCCCGTTGCCCTCGACGCCGACGGCGAAGAACTTGTAGGGCAGGAACGAGCGCCGCTGGCCCAGCGTGTAGGCCATGTCGCGCAGCAGCGAGCCCTGAAACGCCACGGGCCGCCGCTCCAGGTAGACGGTGATGCCCTTCATCTGCTGCACCAGCGCGGTCTTGGAGTGCGCTGACACGACGAAGACGCGCTTGGGCTCGACGTAGCCGCCGGGCACGTAGACGGGGCCGCCGCCGCCTGCCGCCGGCCTGGCCTGCCGCGGCGGGGCGGCCAGCACGGCGTGGGCGTTGCCGCCGCCGAAGCCGAAGCTGTTGATGCTGGCGTACTTCATGCCGCGCGGCCACGGCATGACGCGGCTGGGCACCCTGACGCCCCACTCGTCAAAGGGGATCTCGCGGTTGCCCTCGCGGAAGTCGTGGTTGGGCAGCAGGTAGCCGCGCTCGAGCATCATGGCCGACTTGATGAGGCTGACGATGCCGCTGGCGCCCTCGAGGTGGCCGACGTTTGTCTTGACGGAGCCGACCCACAGCGGGCGGCGGGCGGTCCTGCCCTCGTGGAACATGCGGTGCAGCGCCTCCATCTCGAGCGGGTCGCCGACCTTTGTGCCCGTGCCGTGGGCCTCGACGTAGCCCGTCTCGCGCGGGTCCAGCCCGTTGTCGGCGTAGACCCTGCGCATCAGGTCCAGCTGCGCCTCCTTGTTGGGCATGGTGATGCCGTTGGTGCGGCCGTCCTGGTTCAGGCCGGTGCCGACGACGAGGGCGCGGATCGGGTCGTTGTCGCGCACGGCCCGGGAGAGCGGCTTTAGGACGACGACGGCCGCGCCCTCGCCGCGCCCGAAGCCGTTGGCGCGCGAGTCGAAGGCGTAGGACCGGCCGTCGGGCGAGAGCAGGCCCTGCGACGACATGGACACAAAGTGGTCGGGCAGCAGGTTCAGGTGGCTCGACGCGAGCACGACCATGGACGCGTCGCCGGCGCGCAGCGACTGCACGGCCAGGTGCAGCGCCGTCAGGCTCGACGAGCAGGCCGTGTCGACGGTGTAGCTGGGCCCGCGCAGGTCGAAGAAGTAGGAGACGCGGTTGGCGAGCAGCGACGGCGCGTTGCCCGTCGACTGGTGCATGGGCTGCGTGTCGAGGTCGCGCAGGTTGTTGAGCTCGTAGTCGGTGAAGGAGCCGCCCGCGTAGACGCCGACGTCGCTGCCGGCCAGCGACGCCACGGGGATGCCGGCGTTCTCGAGCGCCTCGTACGTGCACTCGAGGATCAGGCGGTGCTGCGGGTCCATGGACAGGGCCTCGCGCTCCGTGATCTTGAAGAAGGGCGCGTCGAAGAGGGCGACGTCCTCGGCCAGGAAGCAGCCGCCCGCCGGGTTGTAGCAGCCCAGCTTGTCCGGGTTGGGGTGGTGGTAGCCGTCCCTGCTGAAGCGGCCAGCCGGCATGGGCGTCCAGCCGCTGCGGCCCAGGCAGCACAGCTGGTAGAAGGCCTCGGGGTCCGAGGCGCTGCCGGGCAGGCGGCAGGACATGCCGATGATGGCGACGGGCTCGTGCGTGGGGCCGGGGGGTGGGTCGGCGTTTGGGTGCTCGGCAGGGGTGCCGTTGGCAGGCTGAGGAAGGTCGGCGTTGGCGTTGGCAGGGTGAGGCAGGTCGCTGCTGCCGTTGACAGCGTGTGGAATGTCGCCGTTGCCGTTGACAGGGTCAGGCAGGTCGCCGTTTGCATGGCCATTGGCGACAGGAGTGTCGTCGACAGCCACGGCGACGCCATCGGCCTCCACGGCAACGCTATCGACTTCCATGCTGTGTGGGATATCTTCCTGCAACGGCGTGTCCAGTGGTGTTTCCAGCGGAGAGCTCATGGTCTCCGAGGCGGCCGCATCGTGACTGATGGGCTCCAGCGGCGGCAAGACCGGAGCCGAGGGCCTTTGCTCTGCACCCCCGGGGCCTTGGGCTTGGATGGCGCCTGGGGCCATGGCTGCTGGTCGGCTGACTTGAGCAGGCTGAGGGCAGACACCAAGCCCCGCAACTGTCAACCGCCCCAAGGAAGTGGTTGAGACGGGCGGTTAACTACTGCCGTGATACGCAGTCCTCGAGAAAAAGGTGCCGAGATGACGGCTGTTGTGCTCATCTGCTTGCGTGATTGAGCGATCGAGCACGGGCAGCAAGAAGAAAGGCCTGATCATGCGAGAATGCAGGCGATCGAGACGTACCGGGAATCTGCCCGTCTTTATGAGCCGCGATTGTGGCAAAGCCCACCCCGTCTTTCACTCTGGTGCTCTCGGTCTGGGTCCATATAGTGACGCGCCGCCTCCACTCTTCCGTCACAGTCCCTGCCCGACTCGCTCCCTCCGTCCGCTCCTTCAGGGGCGCGGACGGATAGCGGCTTGCGATAATCCAGCCTCGATCATCTCGAGGGGTGGTCTCCCGTGGCCCAGCTACCCAGGTCGAGGCCGCTCCGAGTAGCCGCGACTGCATGGCCTCGGAGACCGAGAGCCGCCCTGGCTGAGCGGAAACCTCACGTTCTGCCTTTGTGATGCAGTTTCGATATGACTGCCGTTGATATTACCTCGAGCGCCGGCAGTTGTCTCGGGTGTCGAACGGTGCTCTCCAGGTCTTGGCGGGGCGGCCTTATCAGCGAGATTGGCACCGCTGTGGGGAGCATTGGTCGTCCAAAAGAGGACCAGCCCGTGGGATGCTCATCTACAGTGGCCTATTTTCGAATGAGCCGGGCCTGTCGGGCTTTCCCAAGCTGGGCGCGCGCAAGGTCACTGCCCCGGGCCGGGACATTAACCGGGTCCCTGATTCTGGCGCTGGCTGCCTTCCCCTGACAGGCCTCGGGGTGCCAACGCCTTGCATGTATAATTCGACGTGCTATTCGCCATTAATATCCGGCAGCATGTCGCCTCGTCGACTGCAGCCGTCCAAGCAGGCCGGGCCAGGCCTGCACACGCACGCCTCCCTCCAGCGTTCATATCGAGGGCTTGGCAACTGCAGAGGCAGACGCATTCTCCCGCTCCCGGGTCACCTGATGGCAGCGCACCTCTGCCCGTTGATAGACATTCCTGCGTGTCGTGTCGTCAGTCCCTGCGGTGTACCGCGGCTAATCGTCGAGATTCATCATGCTAATGCCCTTTACAGAGACAGACGCCGGGGCACTTCCGTGCTAGCCCTTTTGAGCCAAGGAGAATGCGCACCTCGTCTGGGCAAATATCCGCCTCGTGCTATCGACCGAAGGCCCGATAGAGGCCGCGTGTCGATAGTTGCCACTCAAAGAGACGGCGGTGCATGCCGCACTGGCGGTGTCACGTCCCTTTCATCACAGATCGCCGTGTGCGGTGCAACGGCGGGCATCACAACCATGACCACGGGAAGTGGGCGTGCATTCCAAGACAACGAGAACCAAGTTCGAACGATTGTAACAGAAGGTCCAGCTGCAAAGGCACTAGATACAGTACTGTCCGACTGTAAAGATAAACATCAACACCCAGCTACTTCTTGGCAGACGGCTTCCTGAAGAACAGCGACAGCACGTCCCTGGCCCAGCCAAGCCAGCCCGCCATCTGGGCGTAGGTCGTCATGAGCTTGTTGTACCTGTAGACAAAGCCCTCGAGGTTTTCGTAGTCGTGCGCGTAGCACTCCCACGCCGCCTGGCTGCCCGGCCACTGCCCTCGCATGCCGGCCTTTGCGGCGGCCTCGTTTTCGGCGGGCGACAGCGCGGCGATGCGCGTGTGCCCGTCGCCGCCGTCGTCGACCTTGATGCGGGGCCCCACGACCACGGCCCTGCCGGCGACCGTCTTGTCGGCGACGAAGCGGGTGGCGGCGTCGACGACGTCGGCGACCGAGGCCTTGCCGCTGCCCGCGAGCACAAACATGACCTCGTTGGGCACCATGGGCGTGTCGACGAAGCAGGGCAGCACCATGTTGACGCGGATGCCGCGCCAGAAGCACGGCGTGCGCAGCGTCCGGAACAGCGCCGTCACGCCGTGCTTGGACGCCGTGTACTCGACCGCGCCCATCAGCGGCACCACCCCGCCGATGGACCCGATCAGCAGGATGTGCCGGTCCCGCCGCGCGCGCTCCTGGGCCGTCTCGCCGCCCCCGGCGCCGTTGCGCGCCAGCCAGTGCAGCCCCAGGTGCACCGTGTACATGACGCCCGTCAGGTTGACGTCCAGCACCCGGAGGTTCGGCCGCTGCGGCTCCTCACCGGCCAGCCCGGCCCCGACCCCGCTCTCGCCCAGCCCCAGGCCCCCGATGCCGGCGTTGGGGACGACGACGTCGATGCCGCCCGTGGGGCTCGCGCGCGCGCAGGCCCGGAACAGCTCGACTTGGCTGGCCCAGTCGGTCACGTCGCAGCGCTGGAAGTGGTGGTGCGGGCTGCCGGTGGAGCGGCGCAGGCCGGCGGCCAGGGCCTCGCCGGCGCGCTCGTCGACGTCGCCGACGAAGACGTGGGCGCCGTGCGAGGCCCACTCGCGCGCAAAGGCCGCGCCCAGCCCCGAGGCGCCGCCCGTGATGAGCACGACCCTGCCGGCGCACCCGGCCCGGTCAAAGGACGCCGACATGTCGACGGGGGCCATGGCGCGGATGATGGCCTCGACGGGGTCCGTCTGCTTCTCGCCGGGGTTTGCCATTTTGAGAATGCAAAGGCTTGGTTTGGTGGAGTTGATGTGCTGCTGACCGAGCCCCTGTTTGGTATCGTGGTAAACTTCATGCAAGGGCTTGCTGCCTGCTCCTTGCCCACGGCAGATGCCAGGCGCGTAATTGCTTTAAAGCACCCAAGTCGGGTCTCGGGGCAGCAGCCGAGCGTGTCTTGCGCTGCCGGCGGACGGGCTGCCCCATCTCGCTGTCGTCATCCTGCCCTTGCACAAAAGCGGCTTCCGCGGAGCCGCAGCGTTGCCCATGTCCAATTCGGGGCTGTCCGGCATGGACAGCAGGACGGCTCGATGCAGCCGCGGTACCGCACAGCGTCGGCACCCGCCTCGGCCAGTGACGATTGCAATATGGCTGAAGAGGGCGACGCGCGTGCCTCGGAGGCAGCTCCTGGCTCTTATCTCCCGGAGCCGCCTCTCCGCACGCGTTGCTTTTACCCCCGCCCGGACGCAAAGCCATAAACGCCCATGTGAACACTCTATCTGGAGATCGATCCGCGCGTCGCTGGCGATGGCGGTCGAGCGCTATCGTACGGGGCCTTTTTGCCATTTGTGGAATCCGGTGCAGCAATCCGTACAGCCAGCACGGGCCTCCAAGCAGGCATTATGGATGCAATGCATGCGATACGCCCTGCGTCCGGCACTCAGACCAGTCAGTTAGTCGCGAGTCTATGTCATCTGAGCAAGTTTGTCAAGGCTTTTGACATTTTCACGTGTTTTCAGAGCTCCTTCCTTTGGGCACTGATGGGAAGCCTAACAACTGGGATGTAATTAAGGTTCACGCATTAAGAGATAACCATAATCCGGCATGGCAGCTAGGATTAGCCCAAGCAACGCCTTATTGTGGATCACGCAGGGGATTTCCTGTGCGCTTGCCGAGTCATGGATACTCTTGATAATGACTCGACTCGCTTTTGCCGCCGAATCTTGTGACGCCGCGGTAGTGTAGTGGTTAGCACATTAGGTTTTGAGACATCTCCAAATCCTCCTGAGAACCCAGGTTCGAACCCTGGCCATGGCTTCTCTTTTGCATTTTGCTGCAGTCAATTGCGTCACGACCAAAGTGCAACATCACATAACTGGCGGTTGCCTGTTTCCAATGAAAGCGACGTTTATTGTGCCCATACTAGTAGATGCAATTAGGTGAAATATCAAATCCAACGCCGTCCATCTATAAATCTAGTCTAAATTCTATACTTCTCGTCCGACTCCCCACGACGCTAGGCCGGCCCTTCGGTGAGGCTTGGCTCGTCCCTCCCCAGCTCCCTTAGCCAAGCATCCAAATTCGCCACAAAGCACTCGGGAATCTCCTTGTCGACGGCGCCCTCCTGCCAGCAGACGACGATCTTGAGCCCCCTCCCCTTGAGGCTCATGGTGCTGATCTGGATCGGGGGGTTGAGCATGTCGGCGGCGACAAAGAACTCGGCGTCGTCAATGATCCAGCCGTCGGCCTCTTGCTTGCCGCCGTCAAAGACGCCAATGTTTGTGATGAGCCACGACGCCTCGCGCGGCTTCTTGGCCTTGGCCTTGAGGTACTCGCTCCAGCTGGCCACCATCCTCAGCATGCCCATGAGGTCGTCCTTGGGCCCGGCCTTGATGCGCTGGGCGAGCTTGGCGTGCACGCCGCCGGCGGCCGCCCACAGGACCTCCATGGCCGGCTCCGTGAGGGGCGGGGCCGCGCCGGCCGACGGCGGCGGGGCCTCCCACCGCTGGCGGAGGTCGGCCACGGTCTGCGGGAAGAACTTGTGCGACATGATCGAGACGTAGTTGCCCATGGTCTTGGCGGGCTCGAACCAGGGGAACTTCTTGCGCCACTTGATGGTGTCCTCGTCGCCGCCCTTGGCCTTGTGGTCGGCGTAGGGCCGCGTGTTGATGGCCGTCAGGCCGCTGAAGCCGCGCGCCAGCTCCTCCTTGCCGTCGCGGCCCGCCAGCTGCAGCGCCAGCGACGCGAGCGCCAGCGCGTGCAGCAGGCCCGTGAGCGTGGTGCCGTGCTCGCGGCAGCGGCGCAGCAGGACGCCGAGCTCGGCCGCCGGCGTCTCGACCACCCGGAGGCGCGTCGTGGGCCTCTGGCCGGCGGGCAGGGCCACGATGGGGGCCCAGTGGGCCAGCGTGGCGCTCTCGTCGCGCGGCACCAGCGACCGGGGCCGCAGCTCGCGCCAGCCCTCCTTGGCGGCGAAGCCGGGCGTGACGGGGAAGACGATGCACTTGTCCTGCGGGGGCGGGAACCTCTCGGCCGGGGTCGAGACGGCGAGGACGCGGCCGTCGCCGACCTGCAGGATGGCCGGGGCCGAGCGGGGCGGGCTGTTGAGGTGGCGCAGCAGCGACTCGTGGAACATCTTGCCGCTCATGCCGTCAAAGTGCGCGTGGTTCCACACGAATATCACGTCGACGCGCCGCTGGCCCAGCCACGTCGCCACGACCCTCCACCCGGGCCGCTTCTCAAAGTCGGCGTAGGGGATGTCGAGCTCGCTGCTGACCAGGTCGTGCCGCCGCCGGAGCGCCGCCGCCGCCTCTTCCTCCGGGGGGAAGCGCCACTGGACGTGGTGGGCGAGGTCTATGCTCTCCAGCTCGATCCACGCCGGCTCGCTGGTGGCCTCGCCGGCCATGCCGACGCGCATCAGGGGCTGCTCCAGGACCACGCCGGCCACTGCGGTCTCGAGGGCCCGCACCACGGCCGCGGTCTCGGCCTCGGCCTCGGCGTCGCCGGACTGCCGTGCCGCCGCGTCCAGGACGGCGCGGGGGACGACATAGCGGCACAGGATGGACGTCCCCGTGTAGGCCTCGGCGTGGTGCACGCCTGTTTGGTACTTTTCTCTGTGGGCAGGGTGGTGGGTGTTAGCACGCGCTGCGGATCGGTGGTCTGGGTATCGGGGCACACTTGCATGTTGCCGAGCTTCCGCAGCACGCGGGGCTTGCGGGTCTGCTTGTCGCGGCTCATGTTTGCGCAGTAGGACGATTTGTAGCTGTGCTTGGTGTTGCTGCGGGTGCTGAATGGGCGGTCGGTCTTGTTGCGGCTTGCTCTGGATGCTCTGGCTGCTCTGGATGCTCTGGCTGCTCTGGAGTGACAACCGTCCTGCCGGCACCATGGCCTTTATACATGATGGCTGAGATGCCGGCGACGGGCGCCAGCGTCGAATACGCTCCGTCTGTAGATACGCGCGCTTGGGTTCAGGGATGTCAATCCGTTGGCTGGTCCCCACAATTTGGTCTCGAGAACGCGACGGCCTTGGATACGCCCGCGGGTGGCCGAATACGCCTGGCCCGTGCCCGACCTCGACTGATGTCGCCGCCGGAGACAAAGCGTCCTCGCCGTCTCCGCCGGCCGACCCAAGTCTTTTGTCGTGTCCCCACCAATTGCGCAGGCCGCCGTGGCCTGTCCTTCCAGGTTGCGGCCGTCTGGCGCAGCAAGGTCCACGACTGGGAGCAAGGTCATTCCAGCGCTGGTCGGCGACCACCCAGCAGTCAGCCCACCTGCTCGCCTCGCACTCGGTCGCGCCCAGGCCAGCGGCAAGGCGCGGCGGAACAGCCCAGAGTAGAGGCGGGCATAACGTCAGTGCCGCCTCTTCTCCTGGGCATCATGCCGGTGCCTTTTCTGTTGGGCATCATGCCAGTGCCAGCCACTTTTGCTTTTGGGCGCTCACGTGACGCAGCTGCCAATCAATGGCTTGTGCGGAACCAAACGCGATTGGCACCGCCAAAACAGTAAGCAGACACGCATCGATCGCACCAGCAACGCAACACAGGCTGTGCTGCATCGTGCCGACCGTGATTCTGTGCTTGGCAGCGCCTTGCCATGGACTTGATCCCAACGTAAGCACGCCACGTCGGCGATAACCAAAGGCGCCTACCCGTCTCAATGAATCCAACATCCCCTCCGCCGCGCAGGGCATGTCGCGGAATTGCGACGGGAGTCAATCACGATGCCGATGTTGGTGCTGGCCCCGTTGGACTGCTGCAAGGTCGATCCCACGTGGCACCGTGGAGCCCTAAACGGCGCGGACCCAGCGGTTCGGCGCAGCGGCCAGGTTCAGCGGCCTTGGGGGGGCTGGTCTGGCCCAGGGCCCCCCGGAAAACAGGGCTTCTGCCGGACGGCACAGCCAAAGCCAAACTCGACGGGCCCAACCAACGCCCGCTCTGCCTGTTCCCCTGCCTGGATGGCACCGAGCAGGCCACTGCCTCTTGCGCTCCCACTGGCATCGAGCGCCTTGGCCGCAGCACGCCTGTGGCCGCCGGCAGTGATGTGAGATCCCTGCAAAGCCTTGAGTGCTTGCAGCATCGGTCCAGACTCGGCCGCCCCAGTGCCGGGGCGGTGGCCTGGCGCAAGCGGCGCAGGAGACAATATTCGCCCGCGCCACCACACCGTCCAAATCATAAATCGTCATGCACAACACCAAACTGCACATCGTAGGTCCGAAGGCTCGCAGCCGACAGAGAAATGCACCCAGGCGCGCATTGCTGCTTCGCTTGGCAGCAGCCCTGCCATCGTTGGCGGCAATGGCCTTGATATTTAGTCTCGTCGGGGGCCACTTTGTTGCCCGGATACAGCACCTACAAGCCACCCCTAGTCCTCTTCTAATAGCATCAAAAGATTTTCCCCATCACTGAGACGAGCCCACGAATTTTACATCTCCAACCAGCATAATCAAGAACATCACAAAACAACATCTCTACCGGACACGCCTACCCCAGTAGCAACCAGATTGCAGCACAGCCGTGACCACACACAGCAAAAATGCAGCTCTCCAGCCTCCTCTCCACCCTCGCCCTCTCCCTCGCCCTCCTCTCCGGCGCCGACGCCATCACTCAGAGCCAGAAAAAGGCCCTTGACGCCCACAACAAGGCCCGCCGCGACCCCGCCCTCAGGCAGAAGCGCGGCGACCTCTCGTGGGACGAGGGGCTGGCCGCCGACGCCGCCGCCTACGCAAAGGTCCTGGCCGACTGGGACGGTGGCCTCGTGCACGCCCAGGACCGCAACAACGCCGGCGAGAACCTCTACATGTCCACGGGCGGCGGGGCCGACATCTTCGTCGACGCCACCAACGCCTTCCTCTCCGAGAAGAAGTTCTACGTGCCCGCCTGCCCGCCCATCTCCATGAACAGCCCGGCCGAGTCGGAGGCGTTTATGAAGTACGGCCACTACAGTGAGTCCCTCCGGAGCCCGTCCTTGTGTTGCCCTCTGCCCCTGCGTCGCGTCGCTGACATTTTCTTTCTTTGCCAACAGCCCAGTGCGTCTGGCCCGGCACCCAAAAGGTCGGCATGGCCGAGCACGTCTCCAAGAGCGGCAAGCGCTTTGTCGTCGCCCGCTACCGCCCCAGCGGCAACATGATGGGCCAGTCGGCCTGCTAGAGCTGCCACCGTCCATTTCTTTCCGGCGCAACGTTTCTTTTTCAAGTGTACCGACATAAAAGCGGCGTTTTTGTGCTGTTGGTTACCCATCTTCTTTTCAAATTGTTGTGTTTTACCTTGCATTGTATGCCCCTTTTTTCCTCTGGGAGGGACTCCTGCAAGTCTTTCTGGTCTGGCACCCGACCCATGAAGGCTTCCCCTGTATATATTGCGCCGTTTCATCCATACTCTGTTTGACGTCGATCACCATCTGTTGTTCATTTCACCGCCGTTCTCGCGCTGTGCTCACTTGGCCCAGCCCATCCCTGCTTCAGCTAATTCACCGAAGGAGCCGACCAACATCCGAATGTGCCACGACAGGTGATGTGCAACACAAAAGCAAAAAGACGACTTATTCCACCAACGCTTCTTGCAGAACAACCCGAGTGTGCCCCCCTTTGCTCTCCCGACTCTAATCGAGAATTAAGGACGAACCTACTCGCTTATGCCGACCAGGTTTCCCCGGCCTAGGGGCCCCGCACCAACCAGCACCCGCCCTTCTGGGAAGCGATTCCCCTGAGCAGCGCCACCGGACTCCGGACACCGACAGGCCACCCCCCAAGCCAGCCGACGGGGCACGCCCCGGCCTCCGTTTTGTCTAAGAAGGCGCCCTTGACGTTGTGCAAGCCCAGCCCGCCATGCGATAGTTCCACCTGTCGACCGGTGCGGCCGGCGCGCCCCCTTTGGGCCTCCACGAGTCAGAGCCACAAACCGGTCCTGCCCGCCAGCTCAGGGGGGGAGCGCAACGGATGTGGGGTCTTGGCATTGATCGCTTACACTAGCCTCATGGGCACCCCAACACAGCCCTGATCATAGGCGGCGCGATGCAGAAGGGCGGGAGACCATAAAATGGCAGCAGGCCGTCGCTGTCCTGGGGTCGGGAGCAAGAGGCGCTACCCAGGCCACTGCACAGCAGACCTTCTCGTGCTCCTTCACCCCGTATCCATCATGCTCAGCCTGTCCAGCTCCAACGTCGCCATGGCGAGGCGGCTGGTCCTCCTCGCCACGGCGCTCCTCGCCGGCGAGGCCGCGGCGGTGGACAGCAGGGCTACCTTTTACGGCGGCAACCTGGCCGGCGGGAACTGCATGCTGTCGGCCTACACGATCCCGGCCGGCATCTTTGGCACGGCCATCGCCACCCCCAGCTACGAAGGCTCGGGCATGTGCGGCGCCTGTCTCAACGTCAAGGGGCCCAAGGGCAGCATGAAGGTGATGGTGAGTATTGGGGCGGAGGCAGAAAAAGCATCCGTGCCGCACAGGACTGACATTCTCCGCCTCCCCAGGTCGTCGACAGCTGCCCGAGCTGCGACCCGAAGCAGCTCGACCTCTTCCAGAACGCGTTCGGCAACGTCGGCGACCCCAACGCCGGCATCATACCCATCTCCTGGGAGCCGGTGCCGTGCGGCATCACGGAGCCGCTCAAGGTGCGCAACAAGGACGGCACCTCGCGCTACTGGTTCTCCATGCAGGTCTTCAACGCCAACCGCAAGGTCACGGCGCTCGAGGTCAGCACCGACGGCGGCGCCACCTGGCAGCCCACGACGCGCCGCGACTACAACTTCTTTGAGCGGCCCGGCGGCGGCTTCGGCGTCGACTCGGTGGCCGTCAGGGTCACCTGCGACGGCGGCGCCAAAGTCGTGCTGCAGAACGTGGGCATGGAGAGCGGCGCCACCTTTACGGCGTCTGGGAACTGCTGATTTTGCATTTTGCATTTTTGTGTGCATGCTGGCATCGCGTCTGGTGGTTTGAGCCGTGTGGTCTGGCACGGACACGCTGTACGCTCTGGCGAGCGCATCCAAGATACCCATTGTCGCCGTGTCCCAATATTTTTGAGAATAAAGTAGACGAACCATTCGTCGAATTATCCACCCTCCCGAAACCCACCCTCGCCTCTTGTAGATGGCAGCCGTTGACCCCGCTCAAGCAGCCTGGCCCAGCTCCGCCGCGAGGGCCGCCGCCAGGGCCTTGACGCTGCCAAACATGGGCACGCCGTACCTCTCGCACACGAGCTGCACGTTGCCCCTCTTCCAGTACCCGTCGCCGCACACCACCATGCACCTGCGCCCCCTGCCGACCCTCAGCCCGAGCTCGAGCAGGCTGACGGGGGCCTTTGGCAGCTCCCCAGCGGCTTGGTCGTCGCCGCCGCCGCCGCCGTCCGGGCGGCCGCCAAAGTTGACGACAACGACGTCGGCGCGGTCCTGCATCTCGAGCTCCCAGCGCACCTGGTCGGCAAAGGGCGCGAACGAGGCGTCCTCGCGCCACGTCGAGTCCCAGTCGGGCCGCGTCGGGTCGGCGACGGCGACGTGGCGCAGGTGCGCGAGCGCCGCCGTCACCTCGTCGCGCCACTGCGGGCCGGGCGGCGACATGGTGCCGGCCAGGAAGACGAGCGTCTTGCCGGCCGCGACGGGCTCGCGGCTGGGCGCCCTGATGGTTTGGGCCATGTCTGTGTTGGAGTAAGCCGTGGCTGAGCTCGGACTGTTGGTTGGAGGCGTGTCCTGGGTCCTGTTTTTTTTTTTCTTGTGCCTGTGGCAGGCGAGCCTTTGCTAAGCTGCGCTGTTTGATTTGCCGCTATTCCAGTCTTGCAATTCGATGACTGGCTGGCTGGCTTTAGAGCCGACTGTCGCCAGAATTAAAGCACCAAGGCCAGGCCTCTGCTCGTCACCAAGGCTTTGCCAGCGTGCCCGAGCTGAATCGCCAGCTTGCCTAATGGGGAAGGAGGGGTACTGCAACGCAGAGGGCCGCAGCAAGCGCCAGTGCACCAACAGCCCAGCATGGCCACAGCCTCGGCTCTGTTACCGTCAGCTTCAACTGAGGGCGCTGATTACTGTCAGCGCACCACTGGCTTCCGGCACAGCCCACAATTCTTGAGGGCCAGTGGCCCGCCAAGAACACCATCCCAATGGCCAGCAGCCCGCCAAGGCAATAACTGCCAGTGGCCGCCAAAAATCAACAGTAAGGCTGCGCTGTTTGCTCGGTTGACCAACTGGGGCCTCCCTCGCTCTTCCCTCGCTCCACATCGCTTACACAGAACAGAAAGCGACGTCGCGATTTCGCTGCCCGGGCCAAGTGATGCCATCAGCCCCGCAGTCAACAGTAAAGCAGCCTGCGGATGCTACCGTAACCAGCGGCTCGGAACATGCTTAGGCGAAAGTTGGCAGGTGCGACAGTGACTGTACCCAACCCGCCGATTCCGTGCTACGCTCGCATCGTAGATTCGCATGAGCTCCACACGGATATAACATTGGCGGGCCACGCATGTCGATCACCCAAAGATCGAGCCAACTATCACGTCAATGACAATCACCACAGCAGATCTATATCGCAACTATCGCTCTACGGCATCCAGCAGCGCTAACATTACCAACACCCCCTCCACTAACTCGCCGGGATCAGCCAACATTACCAACGCACGCCTCACTAACCCGGCGGCATCGGCAGACCCACAATGCAGATCACCTCCCTCCTCAGCATCGCCCTCCTCGCCGCGGGCGTCCTCGCGGCCCCCATCGCCCCCGCGCTCAAGAACCCCGTCGTGCCCGACGTCGGCGGCGCCGTCGCCCGGCGCGCCCCCAAGGTGCACGCCGGCGCCCAGCTGACCTTCTACGACCCGGGCATGGGCGCGTGCGGCGTGCAGAGCTCCGCGTCGGAGCTGGTCGCCGCCCTGCCGCACGCCCTCTTCGACGCCCGCACGCCAGCCGGGAACCCGAACAGGAACCCGCTGTGCGGCCGCAGGATCAGGGTCCAGCTCGGCGACAGGTCCGTCACGGTCAAGGCCGTCGACAGGTGTCCGGCCTGCGAGGGCAACTCGCTCGACCTCAGCAGGCCCGCGTTCCTCATGCTGGGGGAGGAGGCCCAGGGCCGCCTGCACGGCGCAAAGTGGACGTGGGTCGACGCATGAGCCCTTTTATTTCTGCGGCCCTTTTTTCTTTCTTGTTCCTATATTTCTGCACTTGCTATATCCATATTCGATTCTGTTCGCCCTTTTCCTTGCTAGCCCGGGAAAACCCCGGATGCGGTGAGGATCGGGAGCATATTTGTAACATGGCTTCAAAGGCGTACTGTGTTGGCGTTTGGAAAATAAAAGATTCTCTGACCACCCTTTCGTGCCACTTCCTGTGCGATAATAGCATGCGTGCCGAAACACTATCCTGTTCCAAGCACATGCCCATTATCACTGTCGCTTCCAGGGCTCATGAAAAGGTCTTGAAGATGATCAAAGTCGATTGGAAGGAATATGTACAAAGCTCCAAGCAGTCCTGAACCAGGTTGCCTGGCCCTACCCAACCATACACGCCCGAATGCCAAAAGGCAAAGATATGTACAAAGATGCAAGATACAAAAAAGCCGATGTAACTCCTACAATGCTGCCCGCCCGCTATGCAAATGCCAACTGTCCGCCCGTCTCATGCTCTCCCAAACTCGTCCCGTGGACGCTTAGGTGCACTTGAGCACCTTGCCCGCAAAGCTGCAGCGCGAGCTGCTCTGGATGGCCAGGTTGATGAAGCCGCCGTCGCCCTGGGCGGTGAAGGTGTTGGGCGCGGTCATGTAGAAGCACTCGTAGGTGGCCTTGAGCGCGCCCGTGGTGGACGTCATCTCGACGCTCGTCTTGCCCTCGACGCCCGCGGGCGTGGCGACGGTGTACTTGCCGTTGTAGCAGATGGCGGCAGCAAACTTTGCCGCGTCCGGGTTGGCGGCGAACATCTCCTTGGTCGTGGCCTGGGTGAACTGCTCGCGCGCCTTTGTCCAGTCGCCCGAGTCCTTGATCATGTTGAAGGCCTTTAGGGCGCCCGCCGTCACCTGCGTCGTGATGGCGTCGGTGACGGCGCCCTGGACGGCGGCCGTGACGGCCTGGCCGACCCACTTCATGGCGC
>PYSQ01000021.1:62010-141280 GCA_003049435.1 Nakataea oryzae | reverse complement strand
CCCCTAGACACGGCGTAAAAAAGCCTCGCCAGGTTCGCCACCCATCCAGCGAATGGAACAGCGCGACCGCCTAGCGCGACGGGTAGCCGCAGCACCTTCAACGCCCTTGCTTGGCATTCCCGACCAGAGAGAACCGAGCGGTTCCCTGCCTGAGCCTTTTCTTTGCTCTCGCTGTCCGCCCATCCTGGTCTCATCCATGGCTGCATCTGCCTCCCATCTTCCTCGGCGCCCGAGGAAAAGAGGAGGCGCGTGGGCCGGGGGTAGCTTATAGAAGGCCGGACTAAGACTGTCTCGCTGCCCGAAGGCGGGAGGTTGCCCCGACTGTCCTCTTGACCGGCCTGCGCCAAGCCTTCGGGGGGTAGGCCCTTGGGTTATGCCATCGAACGAGGGGCGTCGGGTTAGGCCGGCGAGGGCATTATCTAGTCTGTGGTGACAGAAACAGGAAAGGCAGCACCACAGGCCTCTGCAGCGACCCGAAGGCGGCATGCTGACGTGGTATCATCTCTCTCTCCCCTCTGTTCCCCCGGTGTTCTCGACTCGCCGGGCCTTCCAGTGCCGTTCGGTCTCAAGCTCGCGTCTCGATTCTTCATCTGCGATTCCTTCTATAGGTGTGTATTGGGATCTATTTAAGTCTCCCCACCGGGCTGAGGCCAGGGCATCTGGCCTTGACAGTCGGCAAAACACCTGGCGTAGCCTCGGAACTGACAAATCCTCCGCCTGATCCAGTCGCACCACGTTCTACGCCCTCCTCGCAAGGAGGTGCTCTATCGGGGGGCGGCCCCCGAGAGCGTCCGAGCAGGGCCGCGGCGTTGCCGGGCTAGTCGCAGGAATCCCTTCTCTCGGGTTCTTTGTGCCGCCCCCCTTGTCACTTGTCTGTCACTGGGCTGCAGCATGGAGTGTGGTCCTCATGGTGGTGGTAGAAGTGAGATATGGTCCGTATGCGGGCCTGACACTCTCTCCTGTGAGTTCCCGGCTGGCTGAGAATCCTACTCCGTCTCTCCGCACCCTCCCTGGTTCGGGAATCGAGAATAGTACAGGGCCGCCTCCAGCCTGTGTTTGTTGATGCGTATAGGAGGCCTACCCCACAGGGCCGGTACGCATCATCACTGCATGCACCAGAGTCTTCCTCACACGCTCCATGCAGCTTTGACTTGTAAGGAACAAGCCCCGTCTAGCTCTTGAGGGCATCTGATGTGCACCCTTCTCGCTATTGCAGGGTTGTGCTATCCAAGAGCCACGAGACTAGCCCATCTGGTACCCTCAAGAAGATCACCACACTCCCGAGGTGTCACGCCCGCGGTTGCTGAGCCAAGCAGCCGTACAATTTTTCCCAAAGGGGAAACATGAAGCGGTGAGGAGAAGGTGATGTATCGCTCTACAATCCACAGTCCTCTGGTTCATTCTACTGCCGCTGGTGATAGCCGATACGTCTACGGATCCGTCCTCCTTTCATCTCTCCGTGATATGACCCTGAGTAGTCGCATACTATCACATGGGTCCCGCCGGCGCTAACCCATGTAGCAGCCATGCTGGATAGGCTGACAAGCTCACACGCCATGGATGACGGGCTGGCTTCTACTGAGAGAGTATGTATAAATAAGTGACTCATGCCTCGCAAATCAAGATATACTTACCTCACAATCTCCAAGGGATTCTAGACAAAAGTACTCAACCTTGGGCTGGAGGCCAAAAGATCGGCACCACCAGTAGAGAACACAGCAACAACTACCAAGAAAAACGCTCACGACTTCCATCTGCCATGGCGGGACAGCAATGCGAGCTCAGCTGGGTCCACGACGGCTACGAGGACTGCAACCATACAAGGGACCCGAACGGCGGCTTCTGGAAGCTGGCAGACTGTGACAATCCCGAGTGCAGTATGAGAACGTAAGAAGTCCAACGCTTTGCTCCCAACTCAGGCATGCCATGAACTAGAGCGGGACGTGTCTTACTAAAGCGCACGAGATTTAAACAGCATCCAACAGGGCTCCTACAGCTGCGAAAGGTGCGCCAATACCAGATATGTGTATGTTCCGTGCGGATGTCCGCCAGACACACCCTTCCTGGTGTCTACGCCCTCTCCCCGGGGGCCTGGAGACTCCTCGCAAGACCAGAGAGACGGCAACGGCAGAAACAGCGGTGGTGGCGGTGGTGGTGGTGGCGGCAGCGGCAAACACCGGCGCCGGGGCGGCAATAACCGCGTAGGCCACAGCTGACCCGACATGCGGCTGAAGACGGCGCTGCAATTGCTACCCTATTCGCCTGCGAGGTCTTGACGTGGCCGCCCTTGTCCCACCCTTCCAGTCTCAAGCCACGGGCTCGCAATTG
Source organism: Nakataea oryzae (assembly GCA_003049435.1). NCBI lineage: Eukaryota > Fungi > Ascomycota > Sordariomycetes > Magnaporthales > Magnaporthaceae > Nakataea > Nakataea oryzae. Next base: position 138,952 of record PYSQ01000021.1, on the reverse strand, counting down.
CATCTAATTTCTTTGGTAGGGGGCTTCAATAGTCCTCAACTGTTCATTCCGAGGAGGATTCTGGCAACCCCATATCCCCTCTCCCTGTGATCCTGTGCTCCCATCTCTTCTTTTTGCCCATAGGACTACTGGGTGCTACGTTCCGGTTTTCGTTCGTCACTCCTTTTGCTCTCTCTGCCCTTCTGTTGCCTTCGTTGGCTTGTCACTTCTTTCCACCTTGGTGTCCTGCTGATATGATGTGCGACGAGGGATTAATGTAGATATGATCAAGGACCAAGAATATCTGATGTTTTCTATCGTTGCAACCAACCAGGTGGTTTTTTTGTTCCGAGACAGCCGAGTCGCGAAGTATTTCAGACTTGGATCTTGATGCGCCATCTTGATCATGTAGGCTCAAATAACGCACTTATGCACGTCTCGGGATATCTCGTCGGCTTACACCAGGCGCCCAGATCGCGCCTGCTTCGCATGGGTATGCATTGGCGGGCTGCCTAAATCGGCCGCCGGGTTGCGGCCCTTTGGGCTGAAGTGACGTGTCACAGGCGCAGGACGCCACTCTGCACGCGTGTAGATGTCAAGAGGAAAGGGGCCAAAAAAGAGCAAGAGGTCCACGCAAGCAATCAACATGGGCATTCTCAGAGCGCCCAGGTGACGAAGCCTGCATGGTCTTCGGGCCTTCTCTTGCCGAGTCTTTGCGGCAGAGATATAGCCTGCACTGACCTGCAGTGACACATCTAACCTCAAAATAGCCTTGCAGCCCGAAGGCATGGCGAACAGATGTTTCCCGTTGCGCCATCCCGACCCCAGTGTTGAAAGCAGCACCATGTATAAGCCAAGCATATGATAGCCAACTATGTAGGTGCCTGTGTATACAGCGAGCACACAACTTGAGGTCGGGATGCCAGTGGGACTTACCAGCCCGGTGCCCAAGCTGTTTCCCATCGTCTTATACAGTCATCTTCCCGTCCCAGAGCCAGCTCCGAGAGTGCGGGGCGGGGGACAGCCGGCAAAACTCGAGACGCAAGAGACACATCGGAGGAAATCCCAAGTTACCGACCATCCTTAACGTTGGTCTTGTTGCACAACCCTGACAGGCCTGTTCGTCACAACTACCCGACACTATTTCGGTCCTCATCAGACCGAGCCGGTCCTGCTTGTCAGGCCTGTCTTCCCGGAGCTTCTGACCACTTCTATGCTGTGGCAGCGGAAGGCTGGGGCCGAACCCGAGTGGTTCGACGAAGGAATGGCTAGGTAGGAGACCGGTGAACATATACGTAGCAAGGCGTCTACTTCGGATGCTCTGGGCGCCACGGGCCCAAGATCCCACTGCGGCTTTTATGTCGGGGAACACAACACAGCCCGCCGTGGTGCACTTTGCCCACAGCTTCATAAAAAGAAATAAAAAGCAATGGCCGCAATACCGAGTTGGGGTACAGCCTCGCTCCAATAGGCCATTGGCGGTAAGAGCTAGATATGGAGGCGCCCGATGTACTACCTTCCGGGAATCGCTATCTGTCCGTCATGGGCTGGGCAGGAAAAAAAAAAGAAAAAAAGAAGAGAAAAAAAAAAGCAGGTGTTGTGGTCTTGGACGGCCCCAAGAAGCGCCTGAGCACACGCAGAAGCCTGACAGTGCTGGAGGGCTTGCAACAACACTAGCAAAAAACCAACCGCCAACTGTATCCGCACAGTGCCCAGTCGGGCCCCACCAACCCAGCTGCCCAATGACCTCAGCTCGCAAGCTTTACGGAAACCCCGACCGACCAGGACTCCCCCCCACCTGCACCCATCCGACGGCGAATGCAGACGAGGCTCTGGCCTGCTGAGCGTGGGAGCCCTGAACGCCAACTGCGGCACGCGCCATCGATGATGGGACCCTGAGAACAGCATCATGTCCGTCATTCTGTGTACCGGTACGTTTTTCCTTTGTCCATGCTCCCCTCAATGTCCTTTCAATGTACTTGGCGCTCAATCCTGGCCGGGCGCGCTCGTTCCATTCCGCGCACTGCGCTGCTGTGCCTCCTTCTCTTCATCTCTCTCCCCATCTCTCTCCCCATGCGCCCGCGCCCAACCCGCGCCGGTCAAGTGCCAGTATTCGCCGCATTTCGACTAACAGCGTCTCGCAGCCGGCTATGACCACACAATCCGGTTCGTCCCTTCTGTTTCCACTGCGCCATCCTCGAGAGCCCGGGGCTCTGGCAGCCGCCCGTTGCTCGCCCTCATCGCGCCCTCTCCCGGCCGACGAAGAACGCATGGGCGTGCGGGCGACGGCGGCGACAGGTTTCCCCCCGCGTCTCCCTGGCGCGCTGTCTCGCTTCCTTTTGGCTGACCCGAGCTCGACGATGCGCTGGCTCGCCTCGTGCCCTGCGGCCCCGACGCGCAAACGACAAAAAAAAACAGATTCTGGGAGGCGCTCTCGGGCATCTGCTCCCGCACGATCCAGCACCCGGACTCGCAGGTGAACCGGCTCTGCATCTCTCCCGACAAGCGCTACCTCGCCGCCGCCGGCCACCATACGGTCAAGCTGTTCGACATCAAGTCCACCAACCCGAACCCGCTGCTCACCTTCGAGGGCCACACGGGCAACATCACAGGCGTCGCCTTCCACTGCGAGGGCAAGTGGATGGTGACGAGCTCCGAGGACGGCACCGTCAAGATCTGGGAGACGCGCTCGGGCTCCATCCAGCGCAGCTACAACCACGGCTGTCCCGCAAACGACGTCGTCATCCACCCCAACCAGGGCGAGATCATCAGCTGCGACCGCTCCGGCAGTGTCCGCGTCTGGGACCTAGCCGAGAACAACTGCTCCCACGAGCTGATCCCCGAGGAGGACGTCTCTGTTTCTAGCGTGACCGTAGCCAGTGACGGCTCGCTTCTCTGCGCCGCCAACAACAATGTGCGTACATCTTGTTGTGTCCTTTTACTGAATATAATGCCAGTGACAAATGTTCCTGTTTCTCTTCTTGATAAAACTAATACAATAGCAACGACAAACAGGGCAACGTTTTCGTCTGGCAACTTGTACAAACCTTTGAGCGAACCCAGCTCGTGCCCGTGACGCATTTCTCGGCGCACAAGGAGTACATTACTCGCATCCTCCTGTCGCCCGACGTCAAGAAGCTCGCCACCTGCAGCGCCGACCACACCACCAAGATTTGGGAGGTCGACATTGAGCCTTCGCGCGCCACGGGCGAGCCCCAGCCCTTTGAGCTCGAGGCCACGCTGACTAACCATCAGCGCTGGGTCTGGGACTGCGCCTTCAGCGCCGACTCGGCCTACCTCGTCACCGCCTGTTCGGACCACTACGCTCGCCTCTGGGAGCTGCACAGCCAGTCCATCATACGCACCTACAACGGCCATCACCGTGGTGCAGTCTGCGTCGCCCTCAACGACTACTCCGAGGCTAGGTAGCCGCGTGTTGCCTTGATGCTGCGGTCTGGTGCCAAGGGTACCTGAAAGGATTGCTGAAAGTCGATTATCTTATCTCTTTTTTTTTCTCTTGTTTTTTTCCCCTTAATTTTCTAATCACCACTTCACGTGCTTATATCCACTCATAGAAATTGCTCTGAGTGTGCTGTTGAAGAAGGCGCAGATGCATTGGAGAATAATGCTTTCCAGAGAAAGCCAGGTAACACTGCCTGGCGATTGGGAGCATTCATTGAAATTATGACTTGTTGGTATTCGTATGCCGGCGTTACGGTTGAGTCTTGGGAATGATAGGCGTCCGGTCAGGATTCAAACTGCTCCCCTGCGTTGCTTCTTTTTGTAATTATCGCAGATACTTTCTCAACTATGAACTAGGTTCCTCTATGCCGCCTCTATGCTAGTAGTGTTCGGACATTTTCCCCTCCAGTTGAAACACAGAAAAAAAAGTTACTGAGCTACACATTATCGACTAATCATATGATATACTGACAAGGATGGCCATACATCGCTGTATCCCTGGGCCTTTGCAATGCGTGAGTTGAACAGAGCCAAGCCTTGGTTGGCTATTCCCGTCCTAGCAGCGCTATGCAACAAAACATGACCAAACCAAATATTCTATAGATGGCAAATTACTATATCAATCGAGGATTTCACCTACTCTACTCTGTTTGCTTCTCCATAATTCTTTTCACGGGTTTCCACCATCATCTGCTCTGTTAAGCAGCTCTACTGCCAGCTCAGAACCAAGAAAGGGGGACGTCGGCCAGCGATGATCGACCTGGACTTTTCTTCTTTCATCTTTATTCGTTTATCTTTACCATCCATCACCCCAGCCATCGTCATCGTCCGCCGGCTCCTTGGGCTTCATGTCGATCTTCTTGGCTACAGCTGGCTTGGTGGCCGACGATGACGTCCTCACTGCTGGTTTCTTGGCAGTGGTCGTGGCCTTGCTGCCAACGCTGCCCTTAGACAGTCCTTTGGGCAGGGGCTTGGAGCCGCCGATACCAGCTGTTTTCTTAGATGCTTGGGCAGCGAGCCAGCCAGCAAAGTCTGGCTCGGCATCGTCGGCTGCCCCAAAAGGCACCGCGCTCGCTGCGTCCTTCTTTGTCGACAACGTGGTCGAACCGGATACTGAACGAGCCGAATCTTTCTTCTCGTCACTGCCTCCATCATCTTCGTCCATGTCGCCCCAAGCATCGGCACCAAAACCATCGTCTGCCCCGACATCTGGAAAGAATGACTCGGACGTGGACGCTGGTGACGCGCCACTTGTGTTTCTGACAGAGCCTGATGTGTTTATCGTCGGTACAGGGGTTTGCGAGGGCGACTTCACAGCCTGCCGGTGAAGGGCAGACGCCGACGAGGTTGTAGGAGTCAGACCTGGTCGGGATGGCGCTGAAGCCTGGGGGCCGTTGGTGTCTGACTGCATCTCGCCAGCCGCAGCAGACAGCTTGTTGGTGAATGACGAGATGGCCCAACCAGCCCATCCGGCGGCCGCCGACTCGGTAGGTTGCGGTGTGCTCATGCGTGCGACACCGTCAGGGGCCTTCTCAGGGGGCAGGGCCGTATCTGGCATGGCGGCAGCAGCTTTGCGTATCTTTTGAAGATAGAGCTCCAACGTCTTGTCGGCCTGGTCGCGCACAAGCTTCTCCTTATCAATAAGCAAGGGGCAGATGGCGGGCACCAGCTTGTTGGCGCAGTCCTCATCGGTGAAGCAGTCGCCGGTGACCCCGAGGGCAAGCAGAGCGGCATTGCGAGCGTGGACGAAGGGATCCCTCAGGGACCTGCTGAACGCGGCTATCAGGACTTTGGATCGTGACGCAGTTCCTAGGTTCCTGGCAATCTTCCCAAGGCAGATGGTTGTGTTTGTCCGGATCCCCGGCTGCTCGTCGTTAGCCGTCTTGGCCAGGTACCTGAGCAGTTCTCCGTTTATTGTCCTGTCGGACAGCTTGGAGATGATGACCAGAACCGACTTGAGGGTCTGCTCGCGGACAACCGGCGCTATGTCCGTGAAGCCCGTGACCAATTGTGGGAATATCTTGTCGTTGACCACTTTCTGGGTCAGCCGGTCAATCATTAGAGAGAGATTGTCCAACAAGCAGACTCTGATGGCCCTGTCGGGGTTGCTGAACAGGCGAATGACAACAGGAGTGACTTTAGCGTCGAAATCCTCGCTGGTCAGCTTTTGCGCGATCTTCATAACCACAGCAAACGCCTTGGGACCGCCGCCTCCAAACTCGACCGACTTGAGCAACTCGGGGAGAACCTTCATCTTGAAAAAGTCCTCGGGGAAGTCATCCGTCAGCTGATCGAGATCGCTGTAGCAGTTAAAGTCAGCATTTCCCGAACAAGGGAGGGAAGAAAAAAAGACACTAGGCAAGCAAATGCTCAGAAGGTTTGTTACGTACCTGAGGAACTCGTCACGCTCAGTCTCCGACTTCATGCCCAGGTTGTCAACACCATCGGTGAGTTTGATTAAAGGCGTGTCGAAAAAGGATCCACGGCGCAGGCCCTGGTCCAGCAAATGGCCGACGCTGAGCCGGGCCTTAGGGTTGGGATTCACAAGGCGCTTGTAGCTTGCCTGCATACTTGGGGGCACGTTCTTGGTCTGGCCAGCCTGGTCGGCGCCCAAGTAGTCGCCATTGAAGGCCTCGAATATCAGGGTGCCAAAGTTGAACGAGTCCACGGCTGTGTGCGGGCCCATCTTGATGGCATCCCAACCCGACTTGGCAAGCTCAGGGGGTGCATACCTGCCCGAATCTGGCACAAGGCTGCCGTATGTCTATCGGGCACAACGGTCGTCAGCGCGAGGTCTCAGCACGCTCGCCGGGGCAAAGTGTTGACATGAAGGACCAAGTCGGGGCGGGCAAACACACATAGATTACGGCGTCGTCGTCCTTGACATTGCTCAAGACATCGAACCCTCCCAGCTTCCACTCGCCGCTCTCCGACGTGTAGACGGACGAGACCGTCAGGTTTCCGTGGATCGACGACGCTTCTTCGTTTATGAACTTGACGGTGCGCTGGTGGCGTTGTGGCGTGGTGCTCCTAGTCAGCCATGTTGCACGCCCGCCCGAGACGACCGGATGGGGGCGCCGGAGGAGTAGGAGTCATGGCTCCTTACCGCGATGCTGTACAGGCCCCATTTGAGAGTCTCGGGGCTGAGACTCTTTCTCTTGACATGCCACCTGAGAGGGACCAGGCGCTCTGTGGCAATGTATATGTATGTGTCGGTCTGAGAAGTTGGCGCGTCGGTGCTGTCAGCGCCAGTTTCGAGCGGCAAGGCGGCAAGGCTGGGGCAGTCCTCGGACAGGAATGCGCGGAGGACGAGAGCGTACCTCGACCGTGTCCAAGACTTTGATGACTCCCGGGTGTCGCAGCGTGCGCAGCTTCTTCAGCGAGTTCTTGGCGAGCGGCAGCCGGGCCTTGTTTGCGGTGATGTCGAACGAGAAGATGCTACAGTTGGATCCGTCCTCCTGGACTCGGCGGGTCGCACATCAGCGGGCGCCGTGCGCAAGACAGGACGGTTGCGGGATCAGAAGCTCGAACTCACGCGGCGCGTGCCGTTGTAGAGAGTCCAGATGGACTGGTCCAGATCCACCCGGTCGCCAAAGGTGTAGGGAAAAGGGGGTCCTTTGGCGATGGCCGAGGCCACGGCCGACTTGAGGAAGTCCATGTCCTGCCTGCCCGCGGAGGAGGAGGAGGGGTCAGAAGGGAGGAGTGGCGATGGGCGCTGAAGAGAGCGGGTGGCCCAGCTAGGGGTAGATTAGATTATTCAAACGTAGATGGTGATGCAGCGCGGTGGCGGACAGCACCTCTCCCCATGTCTGGGGCTTGAGTGTTTAGTAGAATGCAGCGCGCGCACCGACGGCGGGATGACGATTTGGCAGGTCCATTGATGGCCCGCTGCAATAGGCTTATCGCAACCTGTCCCCCCGGCTTCCCCACCAGCCGGTCGACCAGCCTGCACGCGCCGCGCCTGCGGTACCTAGCGAGGCGAGTGGATGCGCGCGCGCTGGACGGCCCCCAATTCCTGGTGGTCTGTGCGCAGGGGAGCTTTTTCCTCACTCCCGCTGCTGCTGGGCGGCCCCCGACGCACCAATGCGGCCATCATCACATGAACACTCACTCACCCTCGTGCGGCCTCGACTCTCGGTCGCGATCCCGAGCCTGCACACAACGCGCCACCCCCCCAGTTGCCGGCACACATCCGCCGCGGCTGGCTCCCACGGCTTGACACGGGCGCGCGCGCGCCAGCCCCCCCGGCAGCGACAGTTTCCCGGCCCCGTTGGAAGCGCAGCCGACCAGGCGACCCCTTCGTCGCGGCCGATGGGCGCGACGTGCGCGGTGCTGTCGGGTGTTTTGGCGCTGGGGCCTGGACCGCCGAGCGGGCGCTGAGCAGCTGCAGGCTGGCGCGGCACTGGATTGGACACTGGACGCACTCCAGCGAGCCCATCGGGCTCCTCCAGTACAAGCACCACACAAAGGTGCGGCCAACAGCAAGCAAGCAGCAGCAGCAGCAGCAGCACTGAACTCTGGCGGAGGCGGGGCCCACCTGCTGTTGCTGGCCGCCCCTTCCCAGGCGGCGTGCGTCTGTGCAGCCGCCCGCAAACAGTAGCTCGGCTGGGTTCAGCTCGCTCCAGCTTGCTCCAGGCTGCTCCAGGCCACAAGTGCGTCGTGCCGGCCTCGGGTTGGTTGTGCTCGCCTGGCACCGCTCAAGGACATGTTGACTGTTGCCATCAATTGGTCCCGAAACTCGCGCCTCTGCCTCCAACGCTCGACAACTCGGTGGGTGTCTTTCTCCTTGCTTCTCATCTCTTTTGATTCTCTGCATCCCCAGCCCCCCTCCCCTGCCCGCTCACCCGCCGTCCATGATGAGCAAACCTGGTAAAAGGTCAGACTTGCCGCAGAGCTCTTCTGGTTCTGACTGCGTCTCTCCTGCGCGCGCTCTCTGCCAACCAACCCCCATCCGCAATCAGAGTCTGTTGCCTCGTCCGCTTCGTTTCCAGAACAACTAGAGCCCCCCGTTGTACTGGAACAAGGAGTGGCCGACTCACATGAACCTTCTTTGAATAACACCGCTTTCCGGAGCCCGGGGCTTCAACGCCGCCATGGCGCTGGGCCAAAGGCTGCGGTGTACATTTCCAGTCCCCTGTCTCTGCCTAGGCGGAGCACAAGGGCAACGGAAGGGGTTGGTTGCCAGAGCTGCTGTCGCAATGAGAAGCTTTCGAAGCCGCCGAGCTGGCGAGAATGATGCCCAAAACAACTGAAAAGACCTGAGACGGCCTCTTGTTTACTCCCGCCTTATGTATTTATTTTTTTTCGCTCCAAATCCCCGCCCGTTGGGATTTCTTTCTCGCACACCTCTCATCGCCCTCTCTCTCACTCTCACCCTGCACCGTCCCCTCACTCACTGCAATGCCCCTTTCAACCCACACATAGGGATGCAAGGATGAAGTATATGTCCTGTCCCCACTCCCACGCGTCTTCTCTTCCTTCTTTCCCCTTATTCTTTTTGCCATCTGTTTGGTTTCGACAACTCCTGTCCACAACACACCCACATTATCATTATCAGCCTTTCAAAGCGGCATTGGCCGTTGGTTGGCGACGGAAACCTGCACTTTTCAGGCTATTTATCCTGTTCGTTTTTTGGCGTCGGCGGTATCATCGCTTCGCAACAGATAATTTACCATTATTTGCCTTTTTTATCCTCTCGGCTCTTTTTTTTTCTTGCTTCGCTCGACTTGCCCCTCCCTCACACTACGTCGCAGCGCACGCTCTTCCATTTACCGTTGCTAACCGAACTGGGCGGCAGCGACGTTTCAACATTCGCAGGTCGAAAATGACACAGCAGCTAGAATGTTCCTATGCCGGATGCAAATCAGCGGCTATCTTGAATCTACCAGTGTGCAAAATGCACTTTGACGGGCTTTTGAGGAAAAGGGGTGGCAAAAGCGCCCCCTCTGTGCCAGCAGTTAAAGAGAGAGTACTGCCCTCGCCACCCACAAATACACCAGCGCCTTCTCATCCCACAGCTGCCCGCTTGCCAGCTGAACCAGATGCCACCATTGGTCTAGTCAAGAATGTTATGAGAAAGACTGCCCCCGGGGCTCGCAGCAACAGCTCCAAGACGGCTCCGTCGGCGCCTATTCAGGCCGCCTCCACCATCATTTCACCGCCCGACAGCCTCTCCCAACAGGACGGGCCCGAGCGCAAGAAACGCCGGCTTGAGGACAGATTAGAAGCGGATCAAGCGACGAGGGCTCCCAGAGATGCCAGATCACACGTACCAGGCGCCCCAAACGCTCGAATAAAGGACGAAACTGAACCAGTCAGGCCAGCCCATACGCTGTCGTCTCAATCTTTCTATGGCACCCGACCAACCGCCAACGGCGGCAGCAAAGGAAACAGCAGGGCGGCGAGCGCCGAAATCCGAACATCCACAGCGGAAAGAAAAGGCGGCTTGACAGCGGCACAGGCGCCCACAGAACCAGAACTGGCGCCAACACCAGCGACGCAACCTACGGCCACAGGAACCCCGGCCTATGTAGTTGCAGAAACAGCAATGTTGGCGTCGGCAGAACCGCCGGCAGAAATGCCGGCACTACCACTCAATGGGAAGAAGGCACCACCGGTGCCGTCGTACAATCCGGGACTGGCAAATTGGTACAGCGGCGCACTTACAAAGGAGTACCTGACTCCTAATGCCCGAGCGGTAACGGCGCCGGCCAATGCAAGCGCCACCAATGGCGCCCCCCAACAGCCAATGGTCCTTAGCATGCCGCTTGCAACCAAGGCTCCCGATGCCGGTGTCGACAGGAAGCCGACGCGGGGAAGCCAGGGAGGCAGAGTGGCGCCATCCAAGGACCGGCAGTGTGTCCGCACTGCCACCCAGCAAGACCTATCTCTCCTAGATGCTTTTGTATACGGGCAGGAGTCCGCCCAGCTGCCTCCGCCCCGTGGGGTGGTGCTACCAGCCAAGCCAGAGCCTCCAAAGCCTCGCGACGAGCCCTTCTTTGCCCACATCGACCCACGCGTCCATTGGACTCGCCCTCACTCAGAGGTCTGGTATGAGGCCAAGGAGAAGGAGATCAGCGAGCGGCCAGGCCGCAAGGCCAACTTTGGCATGGCGGCACAGCGCATGGCCGAGCGCAGCCGAGCGGAGCGGGGCCGGGACGCAAAGAGCTCGTCGGCCACGTCCTCCGCCACTACATCGCGCAGCAGACAGAGCTCCAAAAGCGCAAGAGATGCGTGCCTAGAAAATGGGGACAAGGGCGGACCCAACGCAGCGGCTCTGGCGCGACTACGAAAGTCGTTTGACGCCTGGGACCAGGCGCTTTGGGAGAGGGACAAGGAGGCAACCCGGAAAGAGTCGCTAAAAGAGCGATCTCGAAAGGACCGCGACAAGGCCAGGCCCAACGGTACTGGACAAGCTTCGAGGCGGTGAAGAGGCGGGCAAGAGCTGCACCTTTGGGATAAATAGTCCCGCCGACTCCATGTCGTTCAGTATCAGCCTGCTCAGCTACGTGTGCTTCGGGTCTCTAGAGATTTAAAGGAGCCTAGTTTCAAATCACTCAGGAGAGAGGCTGGCGGCTGTTGACAAGCGCTTTGCTCGAACTGTAAGTCCTAATGCTAGAGTTTCGAGATACAAGCGGGCAAGCCAGATGGGCTATCTAGTGTTTGATAGAAGTGGCATGCCTAGATAAACTATTCATGTCCTGCTACGGAGCTGTACCTGGGGCCACATAGCTACGCCCGTCACACAACGCCAGATGGCACTGTGGGATACAGCGAAGTTCGTCATGATTTGTGAGTCTACGGAGCCTAAGGAAGGGCAAGCGGGGAGCCAAGAAGCGATACCCAGTGGAATTTGGTGGCTTATTATATTGTTTATTTTCAGGGGTGTTTTTTTCATGTCCTTTTGTCTTCCTGGCTGGGCTGTAAGCCCGGTTCAATGACGAGAAAATGGCGTCCCAGGATATCGGATACAAGAAGTGCACGATGCGTACGATACGACACCAAAACGGCGGGCACGCTGCTATTCATAAGCAACTGCAAAGTCACGTCGGATTCTTCAAATGACGGCAGTCTTTGCTGATGTATGCGAGCATGATTTGGGTGAATAGACTCGGGATACAGCAACGTTTTGACCTTAATATTATTATTTATTTTTTATTTATTTTCTATTTTCTCACCGCCATCAAAACAAAACAGTAGTGTGAGCAGAGCCAGCGAGGTGGCCATGGCCGCGTCGCTCCTCCAATTCTGAAGAGGTGGTGGCTGGCATGCCAAAAAAACTCTTTGCATCAGGGTCATATAGTCGTTATTGGTACATGATTTGTTTTTTTTTATGAAAAAAAAATGAAGATTCATAAAGAACAACAGAAAAGATGCCACTCAGTTCCTCAAGCGGAGAGCGGGGTGACGCTGGTGGTCAGCTTGATGTCGCGGCTGCTGAAGCCGACGCTGATGCCGACCTGGCCCGAGGGGATGACCCACTCTTGCTGGACGACGTCCCAGTACGAGATGTCGCGCCTGTGCAGGGCGAACTCGACTGTCTTGGTCTCGCCGGCCTTGAGGGCGACGCGCTCGAAGCCGCGGAGCTGGCGCGGGGGCGTGCCGGCGGGGGCGCCGGGCAGCGAGATGTATAGCTGGGGCACAGCGTGGCCGTCGCGACCGCCCGTGTTGCCGAGCGAGACCTTGACCTTGTACACTGTCTTCCACAGCGACTTGTGGCCGCCGGGCGGGCTGGGCCCGTCGCTCGGGGCGCGCGCGGGCACGGCGGCGGTCGAGGCCGGGGCGACCGAGATGTCGGCCAGGGAGAAGGTGGTGTACGAGAGGCCGAAGCCGAACTCGTAGCGGACCGACATGTTGCGGGCGTCAAAGTAGCGGTAGTCGATCTCGAGCTTCTCGTCAAAGTACGACTGCCAGTCGTGGACGCCGTCGGTGGTGATGTCGGTCGTGGGCGGGGCGTTGTAGTCGGAGGGCTTGAGGGCGATGGTGTAGGGCAGGCGGCCCGAGGGGCTGGAGTCGCCGTACAGGAGGTCGACGAGCGAGTTGCCCGACTGCTCGCCCGGGTAGTGGGCGGCCAGGATGGCGGTGACATTGGGGTGGTCGGCCCAGGGCAGGTGGTTGATACCCGACGAGTGGGTGACGACGACCGTGTTGGCGCAGTGGGCGGCGACCGACTCGACCACGTCGTTGCCGTGCCAGTCGACGTTGAGCGAGTGGCGGTCGTCGGCCTCCTCGGCCCACGTCTTGAGGAAGACGAGGCAGACCTCGGGCGGGGTGGGCACCCACAGCGTGCGCACGTCGACGGAGCGGATCAGGGTGTTGTTGAGCCACTGCTGCACCAGTGCCCCGTCCTTGGCCGCGCGCGCCTTGATGGCGCTCAGCGGGGTGACGAGCGACGAGAGGCGGCCCGTGCCGGAGCCGCCGCCGGCCGTCAGCGTGCCGAACTCAAAGTTCTTCTGGTTGTAGTAGCCCTCGGTGTCCTCGCCGGCGTCGTTGCCGAAGACGGCGACCGACTTGGGGGCCTTGAGGGGCAGCGCGCCGTTGACGTTCTTGAGCAGCACCGCGGCCGCGGCGCCGTGCTCGCGGATCATGCGGGCGGTGCCCTTGGCGCGGGCGTCGACGCTGCGCTGGCCCGTGATCAGGCCCGCGTAGTCGTTGGGCCAGTCGGCACGCTTGAAGTTGGTGTTGAGGTCGACCGAGGCCGGGTCGACGCCGGGGAAGCCCTGGTCCTGGCCCAGGTGGTAGTAGGGCGTCATGATGCGGACGACCATGTCGTCCAGCCTCGACACGTCCAGGGTGCCGTTGTTGACGGCGGTCGTGATGTTCTGACCAAAGTAGGAGCCGGAGCCGGCGCCGAAGGTGAAGCCGTACATGCCCAGGCCTCCGGGCATGTTCATGTCCAGGCCCGACTCGATCGAGGCCACGCCGCTGTGCGTGCCACCCCAGTCGCTCATGACGTAGCCCTGGAATCCGAGCTCCTCCTTGAGCAGGCCGTTGAGGGCCTTGGAGTTCTCGCACGCGTACGAGCCGTTGAGCCTCTGGTACGAACACATCATGGACGCGACGCCGGCCTTGACCGCGTTGGCAAAGGGCCACATGTACAGCTCGTGCATGGTGCGGTCGTCGATGTTGCTCGAGATGGCCTCAAACTGGACCGACGTCAGGCTGGTGTTGGTGTCCCAGATGGGGTTGCGCATGATCTCCTGCTCGTTGCCGATCCAGTGCTTGGCCGTGGCCTGAACGCCGGTACGCTGGATTCCCGAAATCGTCTCCTCCATCGCGACTCCAGTCAGGTACGGGTCGGGCGAGAAGCCCTCCCAGTTGCGCCCAGCGTACGCAGAGCGGCCGAGCGGGCCGGCGACGGGCGCAAGGGCAATCTGGGAGCCCTTGGCCCGGAACTCGCCGCCGAGAGCCTTGCCTCTGTCGTACATCACTGAATGCAGGGGTTCACTGGTTAGAGCTGGACCGTGAGGCAAGGAGAGAGAGAGAGAGAGTGTGTGTGTGTGTGTGGGTGGGTGGGTGGGTGGGTGCTTGGCAGGGGTGATGCCATGCGTTCGTTACTTACTCCTCTTGTCCCAGGTGGCCGCGATGCTGACTCCGGCAGAGAAGACGCTGGCGTAGTCGGCAAAGCGGATGGCGAGGGGTCCATCCTGGAGGCACAGGCCGGGGAAGCCCAGCCTGGGGATGCCGACAATGTTGCCGACACAGGGTCCAGGCGTGCCCGTCGTGAACCAGGCCTTCTCCTCAAGCGTGAGCTTGCTGACAAAGTCCTTGGCCTTGGCCAACGAAGCCTCCCAGCCGCCGAGACCGGTTGCGTTTGCTGTGCCACGCGAGACTCGTGGTTAGCGTCTGTATTTGTTGGCGTGCATCTGTGCAGGTCCAAGTAGGTAGGTAGGGAGCTTGGTAGGTACTCACGCGAAGGGTATACCGGGGGCGAGTGGCCGTAAGGGCCCAGGATGACCGTGTCGGCCGGCTGGACCCATTTGAACCTCTCCTCGGTGGTCTGGGCCTCGACCGCACCGGCGACCGCCAGGACGGCGACGACGGTGGGGAGGATGGAGGCGAAGAAGGTGGGAGCCATCTCGAGCAGGCTGTCTAGACTGAATCTAGAGCGAAAGGCTGTACTGCGAGGGGGATGGGGGGGAGAGAGAGCAGACAGGTGGACGGGAGATGGGAGAGCCTCCTCCTCCTTTATATAGCCGGCCGCCTGGGCCTAGCCCCTGGCGCGAACTTCTCGATCCACCAGCTCGACGTCAGGGACTGCCCCGGCGCGCCCCGGGTACCTGGCCGAACGATAGAAAGAAGCCCCGACGTTGGTGCCCCAGAGAAATCGACTTGGCTCCGCAGCCCAGCTCCCCGGTGTAATCCCGAAAGTAGCCCTTGGCAGTGGGACGGTGAAGATGAAGGGCCGGGGCAAAAACGTATCCGGATGGATCATTAAAGAGGGGAACGGGGAGCTCGAGGAAGGGGCAAAGGTCGGAAAGGGAGAAACGGGGAAGGGCATGCGCGAGTTTGGGCCGAGATGCAGGCGTCGAGGCGGCCCGCGTTGTCCTATGTCCTACGGCTCAACGGCGTGCGCGGCACGATATGCAAGGCGCTGGCCATGGCATGCTTGTCGTGACTGAATCTTGGCTGCCTGCTCGCCATAATCCATGGGGGTTGTTTGTATCATCGACGTAATTAGCTCTACATTGGGTCGGCATGTAATTTCGGCCAAGCCCAAGAGGAACAGACTGACAGACAGGCTCCATTCTTTTTTTTCTCCCCAGCGCCATGGACCCATGCTCATCCAACGCTCGCAGAAAAAGAAGCTAGCGTCCAGGAAGGCGGGGAAGAAGACGAGAAGGAAAGGCCGACCCCGAAAAGCCCGGCCTCGACACGATGCAATGGAGCGGCGGGTGGGTGGCAGCAGGGCCAGCCAAGGCGGTGGATGAGGTGAGGTCGGGTGCGGGTCAGGCTGCTACCTTGGCCAGGCCGATGTTCAGCCGGCGAGGGGGAAGCGATCGGAGGGCAGCCGTGCGGAGAAGAAGGGGGTTCGCATCGACGACGGCATGGTGCCCCGGACTATTCCCAGCCACAAGGGCGTCGTCGAGTCGGTGCGCGCCCCCCAGCCGGCGCGCACCCCACATGGCCCCCGTCCCCCTCAGTGGGCGCGGCGTGACCAGCAAGGACTGCAGCAAATCGGCCCTACTATCTGCTTGCGGGAACCGCCTCGCCAGCGCTGCGTCGGCGGCTTGCGGCGTGCGGAGTAGCCGGAAGGAGAAGGGGAGGCGGCGGGGAAACATGCCAGCGTGGAGACCAGCTGGTGAGTGTGGAGGTCGTACCGGAGCATTGCGGTGGGGGCACCACCACGACAGGAACAGGATTTTTTTTTTTTTGTTGTTGTTGTCAAGCGCGCCGCTGCTGGACAGCGAGCTCGCTCGCCCCTCGCCTAGGCACAACAACTCGGTGCCCATGATCGGGTCAAGATTACTAATTCCTGCCAGCCCGACTCGCGGCATCTGTCATCTGCGGAGGCAAGCGGGTAGAGGACCATGTCCACGGCCGGCTAAAGCGAAGCGACGAGGGACGACGGCCGATGGATGATGGGCGCTGTGCTGCTTTGCCGCTCACAGACCAGCTCTCACCCAGCCAACGGCAGCACACGGTTGTTCCCCGAGAGCTGTGGCTTGCTCTGTGTCTTGTGCCTGCCCGAGCCTGCTCGGTCGTTGAAGCCCATCATCATCGTCATGGCTGGCTGTCCTTTGTCGACTGGAGCCTTCGGGAAATGGTGCGAGGCTTTGATGGGCCAGAGAAAAATGTGTCGCGTGAAATTAAGCTCGTCAAAAAAAACCCACGAGTCCCGGCCGGGGCTGCCCCCCGCAGTGCCCCAATGCGGGGCGCAAAGCACGGAGTAGGGAACCAGACCCAGGCCCCGGCTTCTGGGGGCTTCTTGGGCGGGCAAATGTTTTGTTTGCTCGCACGACTCGTCAGCCCAGACTTGGCACCCAGGCTTATGAGCAACAAGGAACAATACAAGCAGGCCCAAGGCGGCGGTCCGTCCTGGGAGCCCGGCAGTGTGCCTTCTCTTGTTTTTCTTGTCCTGCCCGATCTCGGTAATTTTATCTGGCCCCGCCACATGGGCCTCGTTTTCTGCCGCGTTGACCAAGCGTCCGTCATGCTCATATTGCCGGTCAAATGACCCCAGTTACCCTTACCTCACTCTATCTACTTAGCATGGCATTCTTGCTCCGCGGCCTCGACGTGCATGCATTTTCCAAAGAGGCCCATCCTCACACCGCCTCCATGATCCCACTTCGTTCGTTCTTTGCATGGGCACTGTTGCTTTTGATAGGGGGCTGTTCGTCTGTTGTTGGCCTCATGTGGCTATTAGTCGGTTTGCTACGCCTTGAAATGGGCCATTGCCTTGGTCTCGGACGGGCTAGCCGTCATGTGGTTGATCAGGGTTGCTTCCGACTATCCTGTTTGGAACTCAATCTTCTAGACCTAACTGCAGTATCCTGATCACAAACAACATACACATCTGCACTCGCACATTGGAAACACCCTCATGAATGAAAGCAAACTATGTCAACATCCTGCCCTATATAAAAACGATACGACAATCCCAAATGAGACAATATTGCTAAATATGTACATATTTTGGCCGCCTGTATTTTTGTACTCCTGTCTCCTGGCTCCTGAATAACTTTTTTCCCAAGGAAGCAATGCCATGCGAAAATCACTCACCCCTTTTTTTTTCGGGGGGCAATCGGAGAAGCTCCCCACATCAAATTGGAGACATAGAAAGAGGACGACCATGGCTGCCAAGTCTGCGCTGAGATTTGGAGACCCTGAGAAAAAAAACTCAAAAAGAAAAGAAAGAGAAAAAAAAAACCAGAGACACACGCCTAGACTGACGCAGTGCTTGCTGACCGGTCTACTTCCTCGCGGCGAGCAGGTTCAAGGCACTGCCGGCCAGGATGAAGCCGGCCTGGTCCTTGCTCACCGTGTGCTTGACGGGCACAGTCACCTCGCGGCCGTCGGGCTTGGTCACCCGCAGGCTGACCTCGCCCTTGCCGCCGGCCCGGAGCATGTCGTACAGACCCACCGTCGCCACCTCGTCGCCCGCGTCGATCTGGTCGTAGTCAGCCTCGTTCGCCAGCGTCAGCGGCACAACGCCCTGCTTCTTGAGGTTCGTCTCGTGGATGCGCGCAAACGACTTGACTACCACGACCCGCGCCCCGAGGTACCGCGGTTGCAGCGCCGCGTGTTCACGGGCACTCCCCTCGCCGTAGTTGTGCTCTGCCACCACGAGCCACTCGCGTCCAGCCTCACGCCACCTCTGTGCCAGCCCTGGGATTGTGTGCCGGCTGCCATCCAGATCATACGCCGCGTTCACCTCGCCCGTCGCCGCGTTTGTCGCCGTGTTGAGCGTGTTGGCGCTGATGTTGGCCAGGTGGCCCTTGTACTTGAGCCATGGCCCCGCCGCAGAGATGGTGTCGGTCGTGCACTTGCCCGTCACCTTGACCAGCACCCGCAACCCACCAAGGTCGCCCTCCGGGAACGGCGCGAACGGTTCCAGGAATGCCAGACGCTCAGACGTCGGCGAGATCTTGACCTCGACGCTGGCGTCCGGGTTCTGCCTCAGGGGAAGCAGCTCCGGGACGCCGGCGTCAAAGGGCGTCGCCGGACCCTCCAGGCCACGCGGAGCTGGGAAACGGAACTGCTGTCCGTCTGGCGTCTTGAGCGTGTCCGTCTGCGGGTTAAACGTCGTGGTGCCTGCGAAGGCCATGGCCGTCACAATCTCGGGGGATGCCAAGAAGTTCATGGTACCGGGGTTTCCGTCGTTGCGGCCGCGGAAGTTGCGGTTGTACGACGTGAAAATGGCGTTGGGCGTGCCCTTGGCCACGTCGTCCTGGCGTTTCCATTGACCAATGCATGGGCCGCACGCGTTGGACAGCACAATGCCACCGGCCTCGGCAAAAGTTGCTAGCGTGCCATCCCGTTCCAGCGTTGAGCGGATCTGCTCGCTACCAGGAGTGATGTAGAAGTCTGCAGCCGGCTTGAGGCCAGCCTCCTTGGCCGCCTTGAGCATGCTCTCCACCCTCGTCATGTCCTCGTACGAGCTGTTGGTGCAGCTTCCAATCAGACCAGCCGACAGTGTCTCGGGCCATTCTTGCTCCTTGACTGTTTCCTTGAACTTGGACAACGGTGTTGCGAGGTCCGGCGTGTGTGGGCCGTTGATGTGGGGCTCAAGCTCCGAGAGATTGATGTCGATCTGCTCATCGTAGTGGGCACCCTCGTCGGCCCTGAACCTGAAGTATGTATCCTCGGCCGAGCCAACGCCCGGGAATGTCTGCAGGGTCCGGGCGGCGGCGGCGGCGGCAGACCTCCTGGTCGCCTCCAGATACCTGGCCGAGGCATCTGTGAAGGGGAAGATGGATGTTGTTGCGCCCACCTCAGCTCCCATGTTACAGATAGTAGCCATCGAGGTGCAGCTGAGCGTCTCAACGCCGGGTCCCGTGTACTCAATGATGTAGCCTGTGCCTCCGCGGACGGTCAGCCGGCCGGCAAGGTGAAGGATAACATCCTTGGCCGAAGCCCAGTCGTTCAGCTTGCCCGTGAGGTTCACCCTGAGGATGCGCGGGGCCTTGAGCTCCCACGGAGCTCCGACCAGGGCCTCGACGGCATCGGCTCCGCCGACGCCAATGGCGATCGTGCAAAGTCCACCAGCGTTTGGGGTGTGGCTGTCAGTGCCCAGCATCATGAGGCCGGGGACGGCGTACTGCTCTAGGACAGTCTGGTGGATGATGCCAGCGCCAGGGGGCCAGAAGTCGATGCCATAGCGCTTGGCGGCGGACTCGAGGAAATCGAAGACCTCCTGGTTCGTTTGTATGCCTGAAGACAGGTCCTCGGCGGCGCCCTTCTCACCGACGATGAGGTGGTCACAATGGATGCTCGCGGGGATGGCGGTCTGGGGCAGGTTGCAAGACATGAACTGCAGCAGGGCCATCTGTGCCGACGCGTCCTGCATGTTGACACGGTCGGGGTTGAGCTGCAGGTTGGCATTGCCCCGAATGTCGCGGCCGTTGCTGGTGTTGGTCAGGAGCGACTCCTCGACATTGTTGAGATGGCTGTAGAGGATTTTCTCGGCCAACGTCAGGCGCTGCTTGCCAAGCACCTTGCGCACGAGCGAGTAGTTGTGATACAGCTTCTCGTACGTCGGCGGCAGCGGAGGGCCGGTCGAGAACAGTCGCCGGGCGGAGGTTGATCGGAACGCGGCGGGCCGGCATGTCCTCTGCGCCGATGAGGCTCATGGTCAGGCCCGCAGGGTCAGGAAATCTTTTTGCAGGGATCGACTTACCAAGAGGACGCTCCCGGTGCGACTCGA
Source organism: Nakataea oryzae (assembly GCA_003049435.1). NCBI lineage: Eukaryota > Fungi > Ascomycota > Sordariomycetes > Magnaporthales > Magnaporthaceae > Nakataea > Nakataea oryzae. The sequence continues at coordinate 119,142 of PYSQ01000021.1, read as the reverse complement.
GAGCCCAATCGGCCGCATCTTCAGTGTAATATGAGGGCTTGTTGTCGCTACCAGAGTCGACATAGAGGGGTTCCGGGGATGACGCTATGTAGGGGGGAAAAAACCGAACACAAGCTCAAAAACAGCTCCGGTGCGGGTGTGGGTGGAAATCTGGGGTCTGATCCAGGGGTCAATTGCGCAACTTCCAGGGCCCTTGGCCAATCAGAGGCCTCGCAATTACCAAACCGAGTATCACTCCACCCGCCGATATCGCTGCACCTCAAAAAGCCACCAGCCTTATAGCCCCACAGGAACCTGCAGTGCCCTCTGCACGTACGTTGACGCCCCTGAGCAAATGCGCGCAGCACCAAGCCCCAGCTTCGTCCTGCCGTGCATATTCGGCTTGATATCACAATGGGGGTGCCGCAGGGTTTTAGGGAAAGCAATATGCAATACCACAAGTCCCCCAGAAGGGGGGGAAGTCTATGTAAGAAGCAAGAGCCAAGCGCCCAAAGGCCCATCCTGGCCTCAACCAGAAACGCCTCGAGCACACCCAAAGCCCAAAACCCACGACTCCAGGTAACGCCGAGCAGCAACATTCATAAGCCAAGGCAGGTAAACACAGACAGCAACAACCCCTATCCCTGTACCTTCGAGCATTAGCAGCTAGGTACGAAGACCAGGTCAGCACCACATCAAAGACTCCTTCTCGGCAGTACCGTAATCCTGGCTTCGTCTCGGCCTGTTTTCTCCTGGCCATACTGTGCGAATGCGGCAGGTGCTTCACTGAAACTTTATCCGCTTTGCGTCGCCACTAGGGCCACCAGGAGCTGCGTTGGACACCTCAGCCAAGGGTGGTCTCTTCATGGTCAAAGGCTTGTACTGGCCACGGTTTGCCAACGGGCTTCCCGGGCCGCCAGGTGCTCCAATCCGACGGGAGTGATCAATCTGGGGGTTCAGCACGTTGGGGCGTGGCGACTGGTGGTTTGGTGGCTGTTGCGGTGGCTGCGGCCTCGATCCCGAGTCCCGCATACCAGCCCCAGCTCCCTGAGGCGGCTTGTCGTTAGCAGCCTGTGAACTCGAGATTGGGGCCACATGCTGGCCGGTCCTAGACACAGGTCTCGATGAGCTGTGGTCGATTCCGGGTGTTTTGCGTATCGACGGGCTCTCGGCCTTGGGGTCGAATGGCTTCCCCGAGACCGCCGAGATGGCGGCGCCGTCTTCTGGAAGCCGGGGAACCGCGCGAGCTGAGAAGAAAGCCGGGCTGTCTCCGGCTGCCGCACCATTCGCTACCATCGGCGGCGTGTTCTGGGGTATTCCGTTGAGCCCATTGTTATTGGGACGCTGTCCCACCCCGTTCCCTGGCTGCTGAGGTTGAGGTCTGCCTTGGTTGTTTTGTTGAGGCTGTGGCCTTCCTTGATTGTTTAGCTGAGGCTGAGGCTGAGGGCGCATTCCGTTGTTATTCCCTTGGTGAGAAGGACCGCCATTGGGCGGCATTCCCGGCCTCCCTGGCGGCGCGTTCGGTGTTTGGGGTTGCCGCGGTTGGTTGTTCACCGGGGTCGGTTGCCTCTGCGGTGGCGGCGGCTGCTGCCGGGGCGGTGGTGGCATCGATCGTTGTTGGGCTGTATTGTTGTTCATGGGAGCACCCTGTGGCCTATTGCCACTATTGTTGCTCCGGTCATTGCTGTTGAAAGCAGGAAGCGATGCTTCCGAGACACTGAAGTCTTCGGAGAGACTATCCCCCTCCACTTCTGCCTCCATCACGCAGAAGTCGGCCTCGTCCAGTTCTGTGTCGAGCACTGATTAGCGACGAGTGCCATTTTTGTTTATTTCCCTGGTCAAATTCACCGAAAAAATGGGGTCACAAACCTCCTAAGAAATCATCAAAGGAATCCGGATGGGGAGCAACTGGCGCCGGGGCGGCAGTAGAAGCGTCAGGCCTGGGCTTTTCAGCATCCTTCTCCTTCTTGATGAAGTCGCCGTGTCGATGCAGGCCATCCTCATCAAACTTGGTGGGTGCCACTTTGATCTTGGTGACCTTGGCCAGGTAGGCCTTGTCGTAGATACAGTTTCCAAGTAGGTTGCCAAAGTGCCGCAGCGCTCGCTTGAGGGCATCTGTGGTGCCCTCCTTCTTGGCCTTCTCGAAGGCTGAAGCCTTGGACTTGCAGTTTTCGATGTGGCCATAGCCCATATCCTCGTGGAACGTGCCGTCGCGCAGCGTCACGCGCACGACGACCGAAAGACCGAGCGAGATCTTCCCAGTCTGTGGGTGGACGTCGGCGAAGTCGACCTGCACGTCCTGGATTGACGTCGACCAGCCGTTGAAGCCGAAGACCTCGTTGGCCAGTGAGATGATTTTGTCGGCGGCGACATAATGGACCTTCTGGCCCGAGGGTCCGGTGCGGGCTGAGAGGTACTCTGGGCCGAGCTGCCGATCAAGCCGGCTCTGAAGCGTTGCGATCTCTTGAGCCGTCCACAGGGAGAGCCGCGGTCTCGCCTCCTCGAACGGGTTCTGGACGTGCGAGTGCTGTTGGCCGGGACTGCAGCATCAGGAGCACGCGTCAGCAGGAATCGGAAGCTGGCGGAAATGGAGGGGACGGCCGTCGGCCATGGGTGGGCGTAAGGCCGACGACGCGCCTCGGGGCAAAACACGACTTACGCAGGCATTTTGAGAAGCAGGGAGGCCTTCGCGCCTGGCCATGAGATGTCGGGTGTAGGGAGAGGGTGCCAGTCACGATGGAAATTCCCCGCGGTGATGGCTTGGTGGGCGGTGGCGATATGTGGGTATGGCACGCCTCCTCGGTCGCTCGGCTGCAGTGTGACGCGCTGGAAGCAATGCGAGGAGTGGTTTACGAGGCGCGTTGGCAACGCATTGCCACGTGACGTAGGCAACCTTGAACCCCGCTGGGCAGTTTTACAGGCTACCCCTGCCGTTTGCCTTTATCGGCTGCACCCATGCTTGCGGTGGCACAGCCCACCTACCAAAATGGGGTTCGCACCAGAGAACGGACGCTCTTTCGTCCTCGAGGAAGCCTAAAATCGAGCTTTACAGTAAAACAGGCACACAGGCTGATGTCTCTGAGACCTTGTGGAAGGAAAGAGCGGGCGTTCACGAAACAATACTGCCAGGCCGAATCATCCACAAATCTCAGCACTGCAAAGATGGCCAGGACTCGACGTGCTCGAAACCGAGCCGTCACAAGGCGCAACTCGGCCGATGATCTCATGGTGCTTCTGTAAACAAAGTTTCAAAGTTCGTCGGGTATACGAGGCTGTTACGGTTCAGAGCCATGCCTGGCGCCTGGTTACGAGGCCAGACATGCTCCGCTCTACACATCAGACGGAATTTGGGTAGGCGGATCTCTCCTGGCTTGGCGAAGAAGGAAATTGGGGGTTGGGATCTAGACCAGACGGGACTTGATAGTTCTCCAATGCCAGCAGACGCGGCTTTGACCTGTTCTGATATCAGACCAGCACCCAAGGACTATATAGCGACATGGATATGTAGGGAGCCATGTCAGGCGTGCTCACGTTGGAGTTTGTGTGTCTGGTCTATCTGCCAATCTAGGCGGATGAATAGGCAACCTAGAAAAAGTCTCAAGCGACAACCCGATTCAATGCACTCTCGTGCGCAAATTGCCAAGACGGAATGTCGGAAAGGCCCAGCGAGATAAATATCCCGATACTTCGTGTCATAAAAATATAAAAATAAAAGGCTCAATTACAGACATACATACTCCCTAGTTGTAAGAAAGACACCCATGATATGCACCATAACCCCTACGGCCACGCATTCTTTTGTAGATAACAGAGGCCGTTCATACTTTACAGTACTGTCAAGATTCTAGGGAGCCTACAAGTGAGGCCAATTCCCAGCGACGAAAATACCTGGCCATTGGGGTTTATGCCGGGATCACGGAAGCTGCCGCAAAGGGCAAATAGACACGGAAAATTGGACAAGCTCTGAATCATTACATCTGATCAGGCTGGTGAGTGAAGGGTAGCAAACAGTAAGATAACGACAAGATTCAAAATCAGTGAATACTATGAATGTGAAGGGGAATACGTGAGGAGTAACGCCGCCATGAGTCCCTAACTCAGCCCATTAGGAAAGAGAAGGCAAGTAAGACCAAAGAAAGGAGAACAAGAAAAATGATGTCTATGCCCAGTTCCATGATTTCCCCGATAAGAATTTAGTCGTCAACATCGTGGTAGAAAAAAATGCAAAGAAAGAGTTGAGTGGAAATGAGTTCCAATCCGCTTGCAGGTCATCCACCCAGAGTTGATATTGTACCGCGCTCGAGACATGCCGTAAGACGCCGAGTCCCAAAGAAGGGACGTAATGCTGAAGAGGCCAAGATGCAAGGATGGAATCACCAGGGACCGACCCGGACTGGGTTTCCGTATGTTCCGTTGACAAGCTGGTTAAGGATCGAGTTCTGGTCGTTTCCAGAACCGGCCTGCTGCGTGGTGCCGGCCCAGCTGACGTTGGAGGCCATCGACTGCATGGCGGCAGTCAGGCGACCTCCCGACTGCTGGTTGTGCTTGGCCAGAGTTTGATCCCATCCTCCCGTGTGCAGTACAAACCCGCCGCCCCTCTTCGACGCCTCGCTGATTACCAGCGCCCATGCCCTCGAAATCTCGTCGTATGCGTTTTCTTTGTGTTGCCGGTGGGCCTGGCTGTCCCAATCTGGGAGTTCATGGATGATCTTGGTGGCGCCATCGAGATAATGAAGAGAAGCGTGGGTCTGGGACTCGGTGGGGGGCAGGTACTGGGGAGTAAAGTCGGCGATGGCGTCCAGAAGCGCAGTAATTTGGCCCCTCACACGGTAGTATGCGTAGTCGGAGCTGGACTGGCCGTACGGAATCGCGGACTGCAACTTGTGCTGGTAGTCCCTCAATACCTCGAGAGCCGAGGTAACCGTTGGCCGGGGGGCGCCGTTGACAACTTCTTGGCCGATGGATGGGTGTCGTTCACAGATGGTCTGGAGAACTGTGCGCAGCTGAGTCGTGTCGAGGGTCTCGAGCAGGCGAGGCAGCGAGAGGGGCCTTCCCGATATCTCGGTCGCCCGAACCTTCTTTGACGGTCGTGAAAGCTGCCGGGGTGGGATTGCAGGCGAGCTTCGTGGGGACACTGACATCTCGTCGGCATCGTGGTCGTCCGCCTTGCGTTTCCGGGAGCCGGCCATGTTTGCGAAGGGAGAGGCTACATCTGCGTCAGTAACCGCTGGAGTGACGCCCTGGCAAGCGCAGCGAGTCCGTGTCGGGATCTCCAGATGAGATTGGGGGGATTTGTAGGCTTACCAGAGCGAGGCGGGGACAGTCGGGGGGCTTCGTGTTGATGAGGAAAGAGCGGGGGCTGAGGCGATAATAATACGTTCATGTTGTGATTGACAGCACGAGCAACAAGCGGATTCAAATCTCGAGGAAATGTCCAGCTTGATCTAACTCCGATGCAGGTGGGTGGAGAGGGTGCTCGGCGATGGTCGTTGTATGGTGGCGATTGTTTTAAGTTGGTGTTCGTGGCTGCCTCGGGCAGATTTGCTGTCGCCCAATACGGCTTCTGACCCTGTCCTTCTGTCGAACCTCAATCGGGCGACAGTTGATGCACCTTTTCCAGACGTCTGTCCTCTTATCTGCCGCCGAATAGTTTTCGGGAACCTTTCGGACCGCCGCGCCTCTATGGCCCCTTTGTTTAGCTGGTTTGAATGCGTGGGCGGTATCGAGGCTGCGATTCGATCAGGTGCCCAACGGAGCCGAAGAGAGAGAGACGGAAGAATAAAAGAGAGAGAAAAAAAGCCGAGAAATCGGTGGGCGCTGGGTCGGCGGCTGCGAATATACTCGAATCACCCCGTGAGAGCGAGAACCCAAGGAGGGTCGGGTCAGCTTAATCGTTGGCCGCCGCGTGGTCTCGGACTCAGTCGAAGACAGGAGTGCAGGCAAAGGGTGGTGGTGGTGAGGAGGTTGCTAGTGCGAGGGAGGGATGGAAAAATTGGGCGGGTGCGTGCCTGATATTGATTGATTGCTCTCTGTTATGACGACGGGCGGGCTGCCGCTGTGGACAAAGCAAAACAGCAGTTCGGTCCAGGGCACCTCAGCACGGCCACGCAGCTGAGAAGCCAGGCCCCCACTGTGGCACCTCCAGCGTCTGTGCTGGCGGGCTGCTGGCTGGGTTGCACGGGGGTGGAGCCGTAGGCAAAATGAGTGAAATGCGATGGTCCGGGTTTCTTTTTTGTTTATTCCCCTCTGTCTTACTTCCTTCTGAACCAGAGGCCGCCAACGACTTTACCAGCACTCACTTGGACGACTACCGAAGTTGGACTAGCACTGGAACTCGAGGCAGTCTTTTTCCCCCTCAACGTCTATTACCGTTCAGTCTTACTCTTGGCCGGATCAACACGTTATTTTTGCTTTTTGCGAGACAGCGAGGGAGAGGAGGACTGCCGCAGATCAAGATGCCTAAACCCATTGCGGTAGTAGGTGGGGTTCGGCGTGCTCTTTGAACGTTGATGGGGGATCTGAACAGCAAAGTCGCATGGGTGTGGGCTACTTAACATGCAATGGGGTTGTTCTTTTTTTTTCACGCAGCAGCCCAACCAGGGGTCCCCTCCAATGAGGGCAGGTTGCTCAAACATTCCGACCCCCCACAGCGCAAGCGGTCAAAGGCTGCGAGGGAAGTTCCTTGGTCCGACTTGCCCAGCACCACAGGGCCGGCGAATAGGAGACCGGAAGACAGCGGTCGTGTGGAGGAGCACGCAGAGGAACCCCGTCGACTGGTTGCTGTGTCTGAGTGGGCCACCTAGCACTGAGGATCGGCTGCGAGCCACCAATGTAGCTGCTCCAAGTCCCAGGGCCTCGCCTGGACGGGTAGTGAATACTTCCTTGTCACGCACGCTTAACCCAGGCACCACGAAGGCCCGACCACATCCAGATCCCACCGACAGGGATATGAGTCGCTAAGATATCTTAAGGTAGATGCCGCCTGACCGAGCAGTCGACACCACCACTCTAGGGCCTGTCTGCGAGAAGCGAGGGACTGACGTGGGCTTACAAACACCAAAAAGAAAAAGAAAAACAATAATTCTCTCCATGATGCCAGCATACCAGGCCAGATCTAGCTAGGTGTCACCCATGGCATTGCTGAGAGACGTGTGAGTGCGGTGGCGCTTGGCCACGCTACCTAATGTACTTCCTGATGCACGCGTGTGCATCCCGTGGGAGTAGTGGGAGGGGCTGGATGGCGCGGCAGGCTTGGGCTTGCCGCCCGAAACTGTCAGCTGCGTGCGGGGCAGTCGGTGGTGTGTGTGGTCCATCCATCAACTTGCCCTGGTGCGGGCCGCCCCTGTGCTCACAGAGCTTTTGTCCGTTCTCGATGCACGGCACCAAAGTCAATCGGGAAACTCTGGCCGGGAATCACAGGTCTGGCCGCGTGCCTCCACTGGGACACGGGAAGCCTGGCGGTATCGAGTAAGCGCATGTCCTCATCGGTCCTGACCTCGGAAGCTGCCGATGTTGGAGAATGGCAGCTCAACTCGCGGAGATAGAACGCACAGAGATTCGGGGCGGGTGGGGTCGCCTTTGTCCCCCTGTCATGATGCAGACCTGGATTCTCCGGCGAGCTGACATGGAAGGCGATCCTCGTGCGAACCGGGCGCCGAAATGAACAGCGAGCATGGTGTCGCGACAGCCTGCCGGGATGCCCGTGTGATCCAATCAAGGCTTAGCGGGGACCGGCAAGCATGCGAAGTGAGGAGACGGTCGGAAGCCATCGGAGGGGCGAGCATTGACATAGGCTAGCGCAGGCGTAGTTGCTAAGTGAAGCCGCTTCAGATTGTGCAGGGGGCACGGGGGTAGGGGTATGAGTGGAGAGGCACTGCACGCAGGGGAACGGAGGCGGGCGGACAGTGCCCCAGATGCCCGATTTTTTTCTTAAAAAAAAAGGAAAAGGAAAAAAGAGAGAAAAAAGTCCTTATCGCTTATCGGAAGAGACAGAATCTTCGACACCGCCCGATCGCTCCACGCGAGTGTGGAGGAGACAGGCAATGAAAAAAAAAATGACGACAAAGAACTTTTGAGAAGAGAAGCCGACAGACGCAGGTGTATATGGGACTCCCATGAAATAGCACTTGTAAATACTGCGACAAGCTATTCCTCCAGGTCAATTAATAGCAGGCCGACCTAAACTGCATTGATACGTCCAAATCATCGCCCACAATGGCAGCCGACAAGGAGGACTCTTCCTCCTCCTCTTCCTCAGCCTCGAGCTCCCCGCCTCCCGAAGCCGTCAAGTCCAGCAGGAAGCGCAAGTCCGCTCCCATCGATGAGATCGAGGTCGACCTGAACCTGCCCGAACCCCCTAGCAAAAAGGCACGCCGAGCGCTGAAGAAGGGCAAGCCGCTGCTAAAGTCCAAATCCTCCTCCAAGAAGGACAAGAAGCGCCGCGGCGGGGACGGCGACGAGGACAACGATGATGACGACGAAGGCCTGCCAGACCAGCTCAAGAGCGGCGCCGAGGGGAAGAGCAAGAAGGAGCGGTCCAAGTACGGCGTCTGGATCGGCAACCTGCGCTTCACCACCACGCGCGCCGACCTCTTCAAGTGGCTGGTTGAGAGCTCGGGCGGCTCCATCACCGAGGACTCCATCACCCGCGTCAACTTGCCCCTGTCGAAACTGAAGCGCGAGGGCGGCGGCGGCGGCGGCGGCGACGCTGCGGGGGCGGCCCAGGCCCCGAGGGAGAACAAGGGGTTCGCTTACGTCGACTTTGCGACGTACGAGGCCTGTCTCGCCGCCACCGCGCTGTCCGAGAGCGAGATGAACGGCCGCAGGCTGCTGATCAAGGACAGCAAGTCCTTCGAGGGCCGCCCTGCCGCTGCCCCTGCCGCCGGCGCGGACGGTGGCGCCTCGGCCGGGGACGGCGCCGGCAACCAACAGCAGCAAGCCGCGCCCGTGTCCACAAACAGCAAGATCTACGTCGGCAACCTCCCCTTCGAGGCGAACGAGGATTCCCTTTGGGCCCAGTTCGAAAAGTGCGGCACCATCCAGTGGGCCAAGGTGGCCACGTTCGAGGACTCGGGCAAGTGCAAGGGTTACGGATGGGTCAAATTCGCTGAGCCTGCCGCTGCACAGTGGGCGGTGAAGGGGTTCGTCAAGATCAAGGAGACGGTCGAGACCGAGGCGGACTTTGTGAGCGATGACGAGGAGAAGGGTGGGCAGGATGAGGAGGCGGAGGAGGGTGGTGATGACGACGACGATGACGACAAGGCCAACGGAGACGAGGCCCAGAAGAAGAGCAAGAGGAGAAAGGCAAATGCGGCAGAGGCGGAGAAGACAACAAAAACACGCAAGTGGTGGGTCAACAAGTTCAAGGGGAGGGCGTTGACCATCCAGCTTGCCGAGGACGATCAGACCCGCTACAAAAAGAGATTTGGCAAGGACGCCCCGAAGGGCGTCAAGGCGGGCAAGGCTCAGGGCCGGACAGCACTGGGTGTGAACAAGTCGGGCAGGACACCATCTGGCGCCGCGGCAGATGCTGATGCCGGAAAGACCATCAGCTACCACAACGACATCAATGTCGCCAGGCTGACAGGAGCAGCCGTGGCGCCACAGGGAAAGAAGGTCACTTTCGACTAGCAGTCTACTGTAATAATCGCAGCCGACCGAGTTTCTTTGTCTTCGCTCTGGAGCTGTCCCCTCGGCCTGTTCAGGGCGCCACATTCTAATCGGGATGCGTTCACTGATGACCTGCAATTCAACTTCTCAAAAGGATAAGTAGACAATCTGACACTACAACGAACATGTGACCTAGTTAAGTGAGCGGATACGCGCCGTCTCCCTCCGTTTTCAATAACGCGCATTCACCTGCCTCCGGGTAGTCATCAATCTGGTAATGCCGGGGCAGAACCCCACTAAAGGGAGATCGCTCATCATGATATAGGAGAAAACAGGGCAGAGTAAGAGCAAGAGAATTAAACTGACACAAGAGAATCCATGATGGGCGAAGATTGCCCAGACAGCAACGCAGAGAAGTACAGCCGAATTTTGGCGAGGGAGAAGAGAGCAACGAAAGAGGAAAAAAGAGACACCAAGCAAATCCATAGCGATTCCTATTGCTTCCTTGTTGACCCTCGTATCCAGATTGTGTGAGAAGAAATAGCAAAAAAGAAGAACGAAACACACAAGGTGATTCCGTTCCTATGTTGTCCACGTCGTTCTGTTGATTCCGCGACGGACAGGACAGCTGCCTCACTTCTTGGGCTGCTTCTTCTGCGAGTCGTCCGAGAACTCCTCATCTGAGGCGTCAAGGATATCGTACTCCTCGTCAGTCATGAAGCCGTCCTCAGACTCGTCCCACTCCTCATCCTCGTTGCAGTCCTCGAACTCCTCGGCAGCCTCAGAAAGCTCCCGAGCCTCGGCTTCGACTGACTGGTGAACGCTAGCGACAGGCGATTCCTTCTCAAGCTTGGGGAAGATCATCTGGCTCTCATGGATCTGGGGCGTGGTAGACTTCTCCTCCTTGGACTCCTGCTCGACGGCGGCAGTGTTCTCCTCAACAGGCTTGGGAGTCTTCACCTCGACGTCACACCAGAGGCGGTGGCCAAACTTGAGACCGGCGGGGGTGGTGAGACGCCAGTAGGAGATGACCTTGCCGTCACGGGGTGGCGTGCGCAGAAGAACAGTGAAGGAGAAGGATTGACCCGGGGCGAGCGGGGCATAGCAGATGGTCGACTCGGACGCAGAGATGAGCTCCTTGACTCCAGCGGGATGGTTGGAGTTGACGTGACCCATGTAGTCTCCGCCAACGTACTTGACGGAACAACCAGCAGGCCATGCCTCGGCGCCTGCGTTGCGGAGCACCCAGGTCTGCTCAAAGATGTGGTTGGGTGGCATGATGGTGCCGTCGGCGATAGTGTCGCGTTCAAACTCGGCCACAATCTCCGCCTCCTCGACGGTAGGAACCGGCTTCTCGGGCTCGGCAGCATTAGCCTCGGCAGGAATCTCCTGCTTGACAGCAACCTCCTTGGCGGGCTCCTCAACCTCGGCCCTAGGAACAGTAGGCTGCACCGGGTTCACGTCCAGGACCGTGGTAACAGGGCCATGAGTGATGTTCTGCTGCTTGGGAGCGGCGGGCTCCGCATGGCGGGGGCTGCTTGGTGCGCGGCGAGCGCGGTCTCCCATAACCGCCATCTTCTTTCCATCCTCGCGCTCTCCTGTCGTGACAACATTGACGTTGCGAACAGGAGTCTTGAACTTGAGCAGAGGATGGGTCTTGTTGTGGGTGTTGGCAGGACTGGCCTCACAGTTGGCGCAGAAGTCAGTGTCGTGGCAGACGGCACACTTGTAGCGGTCGCCAGTGATGTAGCGACGCGAGTTGGTGCGGCAGAGGGGCCCGTCGCAATGGATGCCAAAGTGGACTTGGCGCGAAGCTGTCCGAGCGCTCATGTCACGGAGCGGATCATAAACAGGCACGAAGCGGTGGTTGGGGTGAATGAAGCCAGCATTGCCCACACAGTCGGCACAGTAATCCCAATCTGGGCAGTCAAGGCACTTGTGGCGAACGCCTTGGATGAACTAATACGAACGTATGATTAGTACTTGTAGAACAAGTAAAAGGAGGTCAGCTTGGCGCCAACAACTTACCTTGTCGCAGCCGTCACAGATTGCGTTGTGCTTCTGGTTGCGGCCGGGTGCAAGCCGGGAAGCAACATCGCTGTCCAGAACGGTTCCCTCGGCAGCAGGGACGAATCCGTGGCGGGGATGGTGGCCGTGCGAGTCCTTAACGAAGCACGACTTGCAAAGATCAAAGTCGAAGCAGGTAATGCAGTGAACAAACTCGTGTTCCGGGAACTCCTGGACACAGTTGTTGCACGTGCGCACGTTCTGGTACAGGTAGTTTTTGAATACCGGGACGACCACGGAGCTGAGTGCCGGAGGTTCCGCAGCGCGCGTCGGTTGGCGGCACGGGGCAGGCACGGCCTTGGGCTCGGAAGCCGGTGCAGCCTCGACAAGGCTCTTGGTCGGAGCCTTGCGCTCGGTAGTGCTCGTGACGATCATGCCGTTACGGACCATGCGCTTAATCAGCCAGTGGTCATCACCGTAGCATGTGATACCCATGTCCACGCATCCCTGGCACAGATCAAAGTCACCGTCGTCGCAGGTAGAGCAGTGATAGTGGGTGTCGGGGATCACCCTGTCGCAACTGTTGCAGTAGACGGCGAAGGGAGGTCTGGGGACAGCAGAAGACTGCGTGTCGTTGATCGGGATAGAGTGGACAGTAGTGTTAGGTGCCGCGACAGTGGCAGGAACCTGGCGAGCAGGGACAGGAGGCGGAGCAGGAGGAGCAGCCGCAGCGGCCCTGGCCGAGAGTGTCGCCAGCAGGGTCGACAGCTCGGTACGGACTCGGTCGGCGGGCTTGCCCTCTGCTGCGTTGAGGCTCTCCTCCCGCCATTGTTGATGCCTCTTGGCCATCCTGTCGAGCTCTTCCTTGAGATCCTGCATAGACCGAGCAGGTGCCGAGGGCTTGGCCACAGTCGGAGCAGAATCGGGAGCCGAAACGGGGGCGGTGGCAAGCGGATCCTCAACCCGAACAGCAGCCGGCTTGGCGTCGGCGGGCTCGGGAACGTCCTCGATCGTCACTGGCCGGGGGACGAGCGTGGCCGTCTTCGGCTCGGCCTCTGACTCGGTCTCCGGGGCAGTGGCAGCGGGGGGAGCGATGGTGGTAATGCGGAGCTTGAGCTTCTGCTTTGCCTTGGCGGCGCGGTACAGCTGCTTGAAGACGGGAGCGTTGGTCGCGTCCAAGACGACGTATGAGGCAGCCGAGTCTGAGTACCGCTCGGCCACGCACTGGGTGTCGGCCGGGATCATAAGCATCTCCCGAAGCTATATGGAACATCGTCCAGGTCAGTAATCTGGGGAAATGCCGGATTCGGCCGAAATCTCCGACCGCTAGCACCTGAGAGCGGCAGCTGGTGAGGTTTTACTGGATTGCACTCGCGGTTCCATCTCACGTGAAGGGTTTTTGGTTTGCGGAAGGAGCTGCAGGATCAGGAAGCATACCTTTAATTCCAGGGCGTTTGCCCCAAGATCGCGAAGCGGAAGCTTCAGCTTCTTGACGGTGCCATCATGGCTGACCTTCAGGTTGATGATGGTATCGGGACCAGTCGCCGAGGACGATGCCATGATGACGGCGAAGCCCAGCTATCGTCTGTCAGCCCAGTCGATTGAGACAAATGATCCAGCACGGCAGCAAAGGTCGGGGTGCTGGCTAGGCAGCACAGGGTAGGCAGCACAGGCGGTACAGAGGGAATGGGGGTGGTGGACGCGTCTCAGCTGACGACAGGCGGGGAGGTGGCAGGCGACCGAAGAAGGGCGGGCGGGCGAGCAGGACGGGGACTGCACCAACCTATTGCTCGTCAATGGATCCTGATGATGCGTGGTTCCTCGGACCGGAGCAAAAAAGGATACTGGATGAAGGTAAAGAGAGATGGATGCAAGAGTCGACGTCGAGGTCAAATCAACCGCCTCAAGGGTGGATTGCTTTATCTCGGGCTGGCGGTCGGTCGGAGTGAATGGGGAGCGGAGCAGGACGAGGACGTAAGGAGGGAAGGGGAAAAAGGCGGAGACCAAGTAGCACTGGGAGTGGGCGAGGCAGACCAGAGCGTGACCAGCGGGGCGGGCGTGCAGAGGCGGGAGACGTGGGAAGACAGGGCCGGGCTCTGATTGGGCCGAGCTAAAGAGGCGGCCGGGGTGTGGGGCGGGGGCAGCGTTTGTTTTGCTTGTTGGGCTAATCAATGTTGCGTTGCGTGTGGTGGCCGCGCTGCGATGACGGCTTGGTTCCAGGGGGGGAGCCCACTGCAGGCCGCGGTACTTAAATCCGTGCGTGCCACTGACGCTCCGGTGTGTGGGCGGGCTGGCAGGCCGGCAGGCAGGCAAGCGGGCAGGCAGCTGCCGGCTACGCACGCAGTGGCAAACACCCAGCGTGTCCGAAGGCAAAGGAAATGGATGGGTTGGAAGCAGCTGGAGTCGGCCAGCGTGACGGCCTCGAGCTGGTTCCAGCGGGTTGGTCAGCCAGTGGGCCGAGCCTCGCCTGGCTCTTCTCCCCCGGGCATTCCCACATTTCACAGGTAATCAGAGGCGTGCATGCAACGGATCATGACCAGACGCGGGCACGAGTCCGTTGTGCTGTGCTGTCCTCGGAGAACGCCTCCAGCCGCCTGCTGCTGGGTGCGACCAAGGTGTCCTTGGCTTCCTGCGGAATCAGTTGTGTCAGGCTTACAGACTGTCGCCAGTGTGCTTTATGCCAGCCCAGGGTTTGGTGGCCAGGGCGGTCGGCGGTGAGCTGCGTGCCGACCGACCCAGATAGAGTACATGGCTATGCTATGTAGGTACCTACGCAGCACCCGGCAGCGAAAGGTACACAGCACAGGTCTACGTACACCTCGCACCACTGCACATGCACATCTGTCCGCGCTCCGTTTCGTGGGGCAGCTCGAATGGGAAGGCTGGGTGGCTGCCTAGCTTCCTATTTGGCCTCGCCGGCCTAGTCTAGACGATACACCGGTGCCACCGCTCCAGCTTAGCTGCCCATCGCCGTGTTAAATCACCGACGGCTGGAAGCGGCGAGAAGGGACTAGGGAGGACCTGACGGGAGCTGGTCGAGTCCAAGGCGCCGAGTGGATGCGACGGGTTCCTCCAGCATCACAAATGCACACACGAAACAATGGCCGCCGCCACCCGAGACAGCAACGCCTCGCTCCCATCTCGCTGCGCGAGTCGAGCAGGCGGCCGTCCTTGCAACCTGGCCTGAGTGCGTGCACCCACCCGCCTGCCTCGGACGCCCGGGCACCTTGCACACCTGGTCTGGCCTGCCTCTGGCGGCGGAGCACGATTATGAAAGAAAAAAAAGAAAGAAAAAAGCCTGCCTGCCTCCATGGCTAGCCATGTCTGTCCGGTGCCGGCGTCGGATGTCGGTCAAAGATGACTGGCCGCCTGCATCGCTGCAGGCAATCGTGTCGTCTTTGCTCCGCGCCGCAGCCCGCCAACCACAGCCAGGCTGGCCGCCCTGCTGAGCACACCGTGGATGACTGACTGCCTGCCTGCCTACCTGCCTGCCTGCCTGCCTGCTCCCTTTTTCGTGTCGTGTTTGCAAAGGTACCTTTGCCCGGCCCTGATTGGTGACCAACACATCCGCCATGAATCAACAACAACACTCTGGGGCCCAGTGTTTCGGACCTGCGTGGACTTGGTCAACTGGCTGCGCCGCGAGAGCTTGCTGTTCGGTTTGGTTCGCCCTGTTTGGCTGCGCCGTTGCTTAACAGCGTTCCACTTACATCATTGCCGAGCTATTTGCACACACAGGGACAGAGACTGGACCTCGCTTGCTCGGGACTCGGGGCACGGCTAGAACACAGCCCCTCTCGCAAGCATCCATCTGGTCAGATAATATGTAATATGCTTCGTTCGAGACGCCATCTGAACTGATTCAGCCAACCACAATTATGGCCTGCAGACATGCAGTGACGGCAGTGGCCAAAGGGAACAACCGACTGGGAAAAATCAATCGACTATCGTTCTTCTTTTTTTTCTTTCCTTTTTCCGGCTAGAACCTCGCCAGATTGGAGGCCGCTTGCCGACAATAGGCATGCGTTTCAATATCAGCTGGTGCACTCCCTGAGTCGAGCTTTGCGAGCCTTTCTCGCTCCCCGTAGATTTGCTCCATTACTTCGAGGGCCCTGCAGTGTCCGTCCGAACCGAGCCGAGTATTTTCGCGAGAGTCGTTGCCTGTAGTCATGGATGCAACTGGTGTTGGTTGGCCTTTCCCTACAGGTGCCTGGACGAGGACAGGCCAGGAGGCATAGCGGGAACCTTGCGGGAGCGCCGCCATCCAACCGCTATCAAGTGCAATGACTTTGTGTGCTGTGCTTCTAATCCCTCCGCAAGTAATGCTACGCTCCACTGTCATACAGACAGACAGACAATACGAGTCTCCCTTAAACGCCCAAGTCCATGATTCGCTCCAAGGCAGCCGCGAGCTCGTCCTCGTCGTACCTCGGCACGGCGGTGCCAGACCCGCCACTGGCACGGACCAGCCTCCCCCTCACCTTTATGCAGCGAATTCCTAGCGCCGCGAGCGCCGCCTCGTCCACCACTGGTGCTATTTCTGCGCGAGTGCCGACACCGGGCCTGAGGCCGCCTCCCCCGACGTCGCCCCTGTCCAGGTACACCAGGTGCGTGACATAGCGCCGGATCTCGTCGTCCGCCACATCGTCCGCAGACATGACAGCTGCCTGCAGGCTGCTGGCTGCCGCGCAAGCCAGCGCCTTGACAAAGTCGACCGCATCCATCGGGTCAGACCGAGGCCCCGTCTCACGATCAACCGTGGCGTTGAGAATCAGGACCTTCTTGCGGGCTGTCGCCGCTGCCAATGCCGCCTCGTTGTCGTTCTCGATTTCGGAGGAAGTGCTCCCCGCAACAGCCTCCCCGACGCCGCGCAGGATCAGGTTGGGGATGATGCTGGTATAAAGACTGCCGATGCTATAGACGACCGTGTCGCACGCACGCAGCGCTGCCAACACCTTGGGGTTCGCTATAGGCCAGATCTCGTGGCCGTAGGGGTTGATGTACCACACGCGCCGGATCCGCGCCGGCAGGTCCTCGTCGTCGTCCTTGCTGAAGCTAATGTTGGGCGACCGCAGCACCGACAGAGAGCCTGGGAGCGTCGCATCTTCGGCCGCCACCGCGGCCAGGGCTCCTCCTCCAAATGTTGACCCCATGCCCGAGGCGCCCCCTGCATCCGGCACGGCCGTCGGCTCGGAGGGATGCGAGATGGCCACCTGCCCCGTCAACGTCGTGCCGTCTCCGAGTGAGGCAGCGATGTGGTGAGTGAAGTTGGAGTTGATGGAGGGCAGCACCGAGATGGTCGTCGGGATGCGGCATATGATGGACAAGAGATAGATGGAAGCCTCAAACGAGCCCGAGAAGATGCGTGCACTAGCCGGCGTTTGAACGTGAGCCTCCTGAAAAAGCGCGGGTGGCCTGTCCAAAGTAGGGTTCTTGGAGATCTCACCCAGTGAGGAACATGTTCCCTACGCTGGCCTTGGAAAAGTTGAACAGAGATGTTGGCCTAGAGCGCTTGACGATTTCCAGGTTCAACGTGTTCAGCACAGAGCGGATAAGCTCCCGCTTGGGACTCGAGATGAAGCTCCATAGGAGGTGGCTCCCTTCCACGATGTCAAGCCATTCGGCCTTGGCCTGCGTCGGGTCTGTGGACAGCCTATGCTCGAACAGAGCCCGGAGTGCCGTGTTCTCCTCGTCCTCATTGTCGGTCTGGCTGGGGATTAGACGGACCAGGCGGCCTGTTGGCAGCAGAGATACGACGTCAGACAAGAGGCTGTACACGGCAGATTTGGCTGACGGCTCGTGCAATGCCATATATCAAGATCACCATGCCCAGATGGTACTTACTTCGTATGTCGCCCACACCTTGTCGCTCACGTATCCTGGTCAGCAGATCAATGCCAATTATTTGCTTTTTCATCCCAGGGCTTCAGGGGCTGGTCCGTCCTTCTCTTACTTGGACCTCCAAAGACACGGATGAGCTCCGAGGAGCTTCCGCCGTTATCGCTGATTGGAATGACGTAACTGAGCGAGCAGCTTCGCTTTTGGATGATGAGGTTGAAGACATCTACCAGAAAATTGGCAGCAGTTCCACCCGAGATAACCACGATTCCGCCAGGTTTGGACGCAATTTCATCCATGATTGTCTTTGTAGGAACTGTATTTTCTGCCTAGAGACCTTGCGTTAGCGGCTCCGAGATGAGAGTGACGTTATGTATGTCTGTTGGTGCCAGTGTAGTGGATGCTACAGCGAGGCGCCTGGTGGCCACGTCGGGGAACTGGTCGCAGCCTCAAATACACCGGGATTGATACTTGAGAATTATGTCGATAGTCGAATATCAGCTACGCGTGCAAACATGAAAGTAAGAAAAGCAGACCTTGAGTGGTTGATTCAGTACTCTTTCTGGGGACTCTGAGCCATGTTCCTATTAGACCAACCAGGTCGTCGCGATTTCCATGTGTTGCACGTGTCCAGATAGATATTCATAAACATGCAAAGAGGCCACCCATGCAAAATTGCCGTCTCCACCATGACTCCCAAGTGCCAGCGACTGGAAATCAACACAAACACCTCTGATTTTCTCTTGTGATGTAAAAACCGACTCCTGGCGCGAAAAAGAGAGAAGAAAAAAAAACCTAATCCGACGAATACATGCATGCTACCCGGAACTACTCCAGAACGCCAAGTGCAAATACAAGGAGGGGTATGCGGAGGCGTGACACTGTAACAGAACAACCGGACCGAGACTCGTACGACATTTGCTTAGGTAGACAAGCGACTGCAGAGGGGACGACTGCGCCGCGAATTAGAGACATGAAGCCAGCAACAGTGTGTGTTGTAACGTAAGATAGAGGGGCTTTCAGGGGAGGGGGAAAAACCAGCTTCTTCAAATGCCAACAGCGAAGTGAGAGCGATACAACGGATGGGAATTCAACGAAGAAAAGAAAGCATACAGCCCGGAAGACATAATGCGACGAGCACTGTGAGCGAGAGAGAGGAGATATTGGTAAGAGATTGAGTATCAGGCTGACCACCGACGGTAACCTGAGAGGAAGGGATAAAGTATTTCCGCCCGAGTATTAAGCATTGCCGAAGCCCTTAAGCCCAAAAACAATGGCGTGCAACACACACCAAGCCACCGTAAAGTCACAGGCAGGTTCAGGGGTGCCGTGATGTCTAGGTTGGCTGTTCCTCCTGGTCTTCCAAACTCCTTTTTTTTTGTTTTTGTTTTCACATCCCCGACCCTTCGTTATGGCAACTCGCATCCCATGAACTGAGCCGAAACAAGAGGTAGTAAACTTTTCGATGTCCCGACAGCCAATTCCTCTCACTCATCTGTCCTGATAACAGGTGACCTCAAGACCAGTGCAACGCTCCAACCAAAGTCCTACAAGTCGCCAGGCACAGAGAGCTTCGCACAATTGTAAAGATAAAAAAACGAATGCACCAGATTCGAATAACAGGCAAGAGCGATAAGAAAAGGCAAAAAAGCTGTATCGAGCACCCAAATGACTCCCAGAGGGCAAAACACGACGAGAAAAAAAAGATGGACAAATCAATGACTAGCCATTCCGGACCGCCTCCCCCTTTCATGAGAACCAAAGCCGACCCACCGAGCCTAAGCAGAGACCAGGAAACCAAGAAACATAACGCCGAGTGAGTAAGTGCTCGACAAGTGAAGAAGTGGGAGACATAAGCAATAACCCCACGGCGGTAGACGCCACGCAGGGTGGACAGGAGACAACAGAAGCGAGTGCGGGGATACAATAAAGTATGCCATAGGACAGAGCGAGGCAGCGTAGAGGCGACGAGACGTGAGCGGCCAGATTAAAGATGTGAGTATATAGAATATAGGCCGTACAAAGCAACAGCAATATTCTGGCGCCACCGGCGACCCAGAACTACTGAGGGTAGTACATCATGCCAGGGGCGGCTGGAGGGTAGAAGAACCCGTCAGGGCTCGGGGCCATCATTCCAGGCATACCGACAGGAACAAACGGCTGACCGCCATATGTGGGGTACCCGGAGACGGGAGGCAGCTGGGACGCGTCGTAATAGTAAAACGTCCCGTTGATCTCCTGCGAGATCAGGTTGGGGTTTCCTGGCCCAGCGCCGTTGGCGTGAGCCACATTCCCAACGTCACCTTGGCCCGGCTGGCCCATGCCAGGAGGCTGCGAGGGCGGCTGAGCGCCAGGAACGAACACAGGCGCGGCTGCTGATGGAGGCATTACTCCACTGAAGTTTGGTGCAGGAGGATAGAAATATCCAGGCTGCGGCTGCATCATGGGGTAGGGCGGCTGTCCGTAGAAGCCTTGTTGCGGTGGTTGTTGCTGTTGTGAGTAAACGGTGGGCTGGAACGGTGCAGCATGGATTGCGCGCTCGGGGATCTGGGAAAGAGGCGTTCCGGTCGAATGTTGGGACTGGTACGACGGGTGCCTATGGTGGGAGTCCTGGGTCAGGCTGTTGGAGACTTGCACAGGAACTTGCTGATGGAAGGCCTGTTGGAATGGCTGCGGCGGGTTAAGAGACATGGTAGGCGACTCGATCGTCTCCACAGAGACAGCCTTCTGAGGGCGCGGCTGGTGCATGGGCAGACCGTTGGAGCGACTTTCCTGGAAGTTGGGTTTCTGTGGCAGGGGGTGAACCTGAGGCTGCGGGAAATCGTTGATAGAGGTCTCCCCAGCGGTCGGTGCCCCGTCCACTTCGGCAGAAACAGTATGCGGACCGGCGTCCACGACTGGGATCGGCCCTTGAGGCGAAAGCTGTTGTTCATAGGGAACAGTCGGTGGGAGTCGGACTACGGGCTGCCTCGATGTGTCGAGCGGAAGAGGGGGCCTCGAAATGGTCGAGCCGGTGGGTGAGATTATGTAGTCACGGCCCCCCATGTCGTGAGTGACGGACGAGCGCCTGCTCATGGCAATGCTCGGCGAATATACGCTGCCATAGTAGCTGCCGCCTCCGCCACCGCCATAAATGCTCGTCCGCCTCGAGAAGCCACCGACGGAGCCAAAGACGGATCTTGGCTTCCCCCGCATGCGTTGCTGGTTTGGCCGCATCGCCCTAGGGATGAAGATGAAGGACCGGTCAATGGCAGGGAAGATGTACCGTGGTGGGAAATCGGGGAGCGAGATCCGGACCGGCTTGTCGCGACGGAGTGGGGGCCGATGGTCTGGCAGCTTGGTGTATTGCTTCACAGCGACGCCGGGGAACGAGCGAGGCTCCTTCATGGGCGGAAAAAAGACGCGGACCTGGACATTTCCGATGTGCTTCTCGGTCGACAAAGTTCGGTTGATCGGCTGCGGGTTGGGCTGCCGACGAGGGATGGAGTTGTTGCCGTTGAGAGGGCCCTCGCCATTGTTGAAGACATACTGCATATTCCGGGGGTTTGACGCGGCCATGGACTCGGCGGCCACGGCCTCGTGCATATCGTGTGCCCAAGGGGCGTTGGTCGTGGGGTCCGGGAGATTGCCCATCTGCCCGTGGTTGACAAAGGGGAAGTGACCTTGGCCCTGGCCAACAAAGCCACCGCGGCCGCGACCTCCTCGGCCACCGCCCCGGGAGAAGGGGCGGAAGCCGTTGGCAGACGGGCCGGCCCCACGGTGGTCATGCATAAAGAAGGCTCCCCTGTTGGGCACAAAGGCGGGGTCCTCGTCCCGCTTCCTCCGGTACTCCTCGTGTTCTCTGCGGCGGCGTTCGTAGGGTGGCTCGGGGTTTGCGTTCTGGGGCTGAGGCTTCGAGGCCGAGCTCACGACGATTGGGGCCGAGGATTTGGTAGGGGAAACGCGCAGGTCGTCAAAACGCATCTCCTGCACCGGCACGGCCGTCTCCGCAAGGGACAGTCCGTTAAGCATGATCTCGGTGTCGGTGACGGTGGCCTGGGCAGTCTTGTCAGCCGGCTCGGATGGTTTGCCACGGCCTGCGCGGGCCAGGCCGTTGCCGACCGCCTTCCGGGCGCTGGGTGAGGTTGGCGAGGCTTCATCGACGTTGCTCGTGTCACTGTCATCTGCGGCATCGTGGTCATCGGTGACCACGGACCCTTCCGTCAGGGAGTCATCGTCGAGGAGATCAAGGGCATCGGGGCCGCCCTCGTCTTCGCCCTCGTCCTCAACGCGCCTGCGGTGGCCTGGGAGTCTTCTGCGTCTGGGAGCGGCGGCCATTATGACGGCTGGTAACGGTGGCAGAGGGAGCGCAGCCCAGATGAGCGATGAGGTGTCTGCTTGGCCCCCAAAACCATGCGGTGGCGATAGGAGCGAAGGTTGTCGAGATATGGGTCTCTGGAGGGGACGAAGCGTAGCAACCGCCCTGCGGCTCGGGACGGTGAGGGAGAGGGTGGGAGGATAAGAATGGGGGGCAGAAATTCTTAGGCGACAAGAAATACAGTGGAATTAAAGACGCAGGGCGGCAGCTGCCGAAGAAAAAAAAGAAAGAGAAAAAAAAGTAAACGAAAAGAGAGGAGAAGAGCCAGAGACCCGGATGAAATGAAAGAAGGCCGATTAGGAAGCCAGACTAGCAAAAGTCTTGCTTGCACTCCACAGCGAGAAACCAGGAGCCGGGAGCCCTCGTGGTTGACGTCGACTTCCAAATGGCAGACGACGGGAGGGATGTGGGCGGCGTGGCGTAGTGGGAGGAGGGCGATTTTGATGGGATTTGATCAATAGTTTTTGGGTTGGGACTGGCGAGCCAGCACAGCCAAGATGGGCCCGGGTCGGCTTGGGTGGTGGTGGTGGTAGTGGTGGTGGTGCATGTGCGGTGGCAGGCAGTTGGCGGAGTTATGGTATGGGGCCAAGCTCGCACCACCCACGCTGGAGCCCAGCAAAGCATTAAATCGCCTGGGGAGGTACCTGCTCGAGCTGTCGCAGGTACCGCACGTCACTTGGGTTTCTTTTTGCCGGCCAGGCTCGCAGTAGCCTTTGTTTTTCTCGTGCTAGCGGGCAGGCCTGCCCACACTATTGTGTTTTTGATATTTTCTCCTTGGAACTACAGAGACATCATTCATGGCAACACGACTACCGGGCTCGTCAGGTCGTGCATTTGGGTAGCAGGCAGGTGGATTGGGTCTAGGTGTCATGGAGCATGTCTGCCCATGGAGCCCGCAACCTGCGGGCGCAGCTCGCGGAGCTTTCCCGCCCAAAGGTACTGGCTGGACCGTTTGAAGGTACCTCCACTTGAGATATGGGCCGCCCACGTCGCACCCGGCGTCGGCAGATCTTCCAGAAGGTGCCAGCCAGCCCACGCAGCATGGAAAGAGACAGAGGCCAACCTGGACTGGAAAGCGAAGGCCAGGCCGCCTAAATGCAAGCCGACCGGAGCAGTTACTTGGGCGGAAACTACTGCTGTGCGCACCGCTAGCAGCGCAGGCCGAACCGAAGCGTCCGATGCCCTCCTCTCCTCTCCAGAGGACCCAAGCCTCCGAATCCATGTGCTGTCCCGGGCCACCCCTGTCGGCGACTGGGGCCTCCCCAGCGGGCCAGCTCACTGTGCACATCACGAGATTTGGGTTGGTCCAGAGGCCCGTATTGCCCGAGGATCGGAGAGACGGCCGAAATCGCGATGCGGCGAGCCAGTCGGCAGATTTCCCCAGCGCCAAAAAGCTGCCTAAGAAAACATGTTAGGAGCACTCGATATGCCAAGCATGCGTCTCGGCACAAGATTTGCGAATGTTGCGTGTGCACAGGGTGATCCTGGGAGCAGGAGGCGACTGTCTAGGCATGTTTGCGGCTTGTGCAAAGACGGCATCGTTCTGGTTTCGTTGTTCTCGGGCTCTTTTGGCGGATGGGCGGTAGATCCGTATCTCTGCCCTGCAGTCCCGTAAGAAACCTCAAGGCCACAAATGACAGGCAAAATGGGATGCAGATCCGTAACTAGACATTCATTAGATCGGATCATATTTGGAAGCTCCAAGTGCCAAGAAGGCTGGACAATGCACGCATGCATGCACGGTCTGGACCAAGGCTGTTGTGCTCGTGATGGAACGCCACAGAATGGGCATGGCTAGCGTGCCCACAACGACCGTGGGTCGATGGGGAACAATGCATCAGGATCTCTCGACATATAGGCTCCGATGAACCCACACTTGTCAACAATCAGCACAGGCTAGGTGGCCGAGTGGTTAAGGCGTATGTTTCAAGAGAGATTCTTCTCTTCCCCACAAGGGATACACATATCTCGAAAGAGTCATCAGTTCGAATCTGGTCCTAGTCAATCCAATATATTTTTGCATGCATTCTACTTGCGTGCGCCCGCACTTCTTACAATAGAATTTCACCTCTCGCTCCTTTTTTTTCTTTTTCTTTTTTTCTTGCTCTCTTTTGCTCCTGCCTTTCTTGTACTTGAACGCTTTCTCTTATTCCCTTCTCTTTGCATCCAACATCACACGTTCTGATGTGTATCTGTCTCCCTCACATGCACATTTTCCAGTCGTGAAAGGTGCAGTTTCTGTCTGGAGGGTTGCAAACTTTCCTCGGTCGGCATCTCGCATAAATTTACGGCAATGCGTGATCGCTCCGTATGTATATCATCACCATGCGCTAATAATCAGGCTTGGCTTGTTTTAGAAGATAAAAAAACAATCCGATCAGGCGGCGTAGTTATTTCTGATGCCTGGCAGCCTCGTTTGGTTCGTTGGCTGGCACAGCAGCAGACGTATCCCAAAGCAGAGGCAGCCACCGACCCCCGTTAGCCAACACTGCGATATCCCTTCCACCCCTCCGTGATTCCATCTCGCACTAGGCTGCAGATGACGTTCATACACAGCCCTCGCACAGGATGGCAAGCTCCAGCTCCCCAAGGCCGAGCCCCGCTCTCCCATCTTGGCATATTCGTAGTGTGAGCATCCTGGCTTTGTGGTTTCTTGTGGAAATAAAAAAAGAAAAAGAAGAAAGAATCTGGCAGTTTCGCAGCATTAAAATATTTAAGCAAAATTTCCCCTCTTCTCTTTTTACGCTCTTCCACACACTTAGACGTCCATGTCTAAACTATTCCATAATGAAGCGATCCCTGTTACAAAACCATCTCCTGTGACTATAGCCGTCTAGGGACACACCCGAACCGACTGCTACCAACGTCCCAGATCTTCAAGTCCGTATAAATGGACCGTGTTAGTGTTCGAACACCCCGCCAACGAGCTGCAAATTTACTGTGTGGTGTACGTACCGCATATACCGATCTCAAAAACGGCTGCCCCAGGATATCAAAGGAGTTGTCGCCTCGCGACTGGAGGGCGCCGAACCACTGGCCAGACCCGACTTTGGCGAACAGCAGCTCGGTAGCATCCATCTGGACTAGAGCCTTCCCGATCGCCAATCGGAACTCTGGCAAGTCACTTGGCTCGGTACCCTGTGGAACAAGCCATCCCTGGTGCTCCGTGCTGTATGCAGCGCCCTTTATCTGTCGGTAAAAAGCCTCGCAGACGTCATCGTCAACCAAGATCAGGGGGGCGCTGCTGTCAGCAACTGCCATGTTACCCGGCCGTGACAGTGTTGAGCCCCGGACACTGGCCTCTTCTGACTGGAACGCCCAGCCTTCCATGCTGCTGTCGACTTTGGCCCACAATATGCCGCCCGCTTCGCCCGAAGCCCTGATGGTGTCCTGGTCAACGCACCCAAAAGTGCAAAAGGGCTCGTTGTTGCCGTCTCCTACTCCCTTCAGGGCAGCCGTAAAGAGCTGTGCGTCTTTCGGGAGACCCGAGTTGGGCAGTAGATTTGCGATAAGCGATTCCTGTGGGTCTGGCACGCCATTATCTGTGATGGCCTCTGTCGGAAGAATGGACAGCCCAAGAGAGCCATCGGCACCCCTTGGGGCCGGGTGACCCTCGAGCCGGCTTGCTATCTGGATGACCTGCTCCTTGGCCCGAAGACCACCGATGGTGAGACGATCGGTACCAGTGCCTCCGGAGACAGAACTGCCATCCCCTGCTTTGATAGTCCACGTCTTGTCCATGCTTCGGTAGCTTTTCGATCGTTCCGAGTCGAAGGAGCTCTGGCTGTCTGACCCAAGGCTCTGACTGGGACCACAAACCTGAGAAAAATGGACGCCATCAGAAATCTTGGCTTCAAATGCGAGAGTGACTGTAATGATTCAAAAAAAGAAAAAAAGAAAAAGAAAAGATGGGCGTGTCCTTACCCACAGATCAGGTGAGCCAGTGTTGAACTCGAGCTTGACCTTCTGGGCCGGGGTTCCGAGCTCAACCTCACAGAGATAACCACCGTTGCTGCACTGATCCTCCGCCGTAACCGCCCTGGCCGAGCCACGTTCGGTTCCCTCATCCTTCATCAGCACTCTTTCCATTCGCACCCGCCCTCCGACTGCCCTGGGGACATTTGCCAGCCCCCGTTGGTGCATTTGGTTCTTGTAAGAGTAGGGGCCTGGTTTGGTGGGATTGAATCCATAGCGGGCCAGCAACGAGACATATGTCTTGGTTCCATCCGGTTGGTAGTTGGGATTGCGGAGGAGAGGGATTTTGGAGAGTCGAAGGCCCTCCTTGGTCTTGGAGAGGGGTTCGGGCATGTTCTCGTGATCAATCAAATGGAAGTGCGAAAAATCGTCAAAGGAGACAACGGTGGATGTCGCTATACCTGTGCACGGAGAGCGAGTAGTATTTTCACATTATAATAAACAGCACAACTTTCCTGTTGGTAGAAGCGACCGGATCCCAGCGGTCTTTATAGGTCAACCGGTCACCGCAAAAGTGGCGCATTTTGGATTTTGAAGCACAAACAGTGGTCGTTGACACCCGGCTGTTTTCAACCGTGCGGGCGTGTCAGCGCTTGCCTTGGGACAGGAAACACGGAGCCAGCTCAGGACCTGCTGCAGGCTTCGGCTGCCCCTGCATCATTGAGAGGTGTCTGCCGCGAGGAGAGGGCCGAGCGAGGGGACGTTCGGTTTTAAAGAAGATCTGACAATGACGACGGCTTTGGGATAAACACAGGACCCTACTGCAAGCAGAGCTGGGTTGGCCGTGCGTCAATCAAAGGCTGAGACTTTGGGCGCTTATGTTATGAGATGAAAGCAGGTCCGAGCTGCTTTACTTTGACAGATTACCGACATCCTACGTAGTTCAAGCAGGCTTCGGATAGAACCCCGTCGGAGGGTCGGGCGGTACGAAGCCGAGATCTCTAATGTCCCTAGGCTGAAAGTGAGATTCTTCCATACATGAAGCCTCGGACGCCATTGCTGAGCCAGCATTCCTCTCCCTCGGTCAAAGTTGACACGTTCACAGCCTCTTCAACACAGAGGCCCCTGCGACATCGTTGTTAGTGATCTTTATCTTCAGGCGCTTCGTCTGGGTGGGCGCAGGATACCTCTCCAGTGACCATCTCCGAGTTGTTCCGTCCTGCCCGCCGCTTCCTTGGCCAGAACTAAACCTGGGCGGGACAGGAGGTGTCACCCAACGACCGCCTCTCCAAAAGTATGGGGTGGTCAGGCTTCCCTCCATAATGTCCCCGTTGGCCGCGCTGACCAGAAGGACCTCCTGCTGTGCCAGTAATATGTTTGCTCGTAGCCTCGCGGCGTCGTACATATCGCGCCTTGTGGTTTTGTAGTGTGTGTATTCCGACTGGGCCGTCTGTTCCAGGTCGGTCACGACCTTGTAAACAGGCTCTTTCACCGGCGCGGCATCCGAGCCTTGGCAGGCGTCGCCGGTGTTGTCGTGTGGGGGAGGAATAAGGACAGGAAACAGGTTGGCCAGAGGGACATCGGGAACAGGGGATGTCTCATACCCGAACTCTCCATCTCTGGACAAAGTCACCTTCACCCTGAGGGGCTGGTCGGCAAGCCCGGCGATGCCCATGATAAAGGCCTCCAGTCTCCCTAGACCCTCGTCGCCGGCAACAGCGGCGATGGCGCGAGTCCAGCCCCAGTACGTCGCAGCCCGCAGCAGACGGTCTCGATGCAAGTCCAGCATGTACAAGGACGAAGGCCGCGAAGAATTCCAC
Organism: Nakataea oryzae; assembly: GCA_003049435.1. Lineage (NCBI taxonomy): Eukaryota > Fungi > Ascomycota > Sordariomycetes > Magnaporthales > Magnaporthaceae > Nakataea > Nakataea oryzae. Next base: position 91,617 of record PYSQ01000021.1, on the reverse strand, counting down.
CCCGTGCCCCTGCTTTCGGGGGTGCGCGGGACCGACACAAGACGAGGGTCATACCGCAGAGATGTGAACAGCTCGAATCCCGGGTCTGCCATGTTCGCAGGCCCGTCAGGTCAGGTCGCCGGACCCCTCGGAGCTTTACCACCTGCTGGGCGGGTAGATGGGTGCGAAGATAGGTATACAGGTGCGCATGCAGCAATATATCTTTTACAACAGAGAGGTAAGCGCTGCGTATTAGTCACAGAGGTGGAGCTGGCGACTCCCGCCATGAATTTCCCAGGGGCGGGCTGGGCTAAGTGGCTTCCAAGCGGGCGCTCCAAAGGCTTCCAAGGCTTCCAAAAGGACGTCAATTCATACGTCAGTTCTAACCAATGTGGGGTGCTAGCGACGACATGGAGCTGGTGATTGGACAGGCGAGGCCCAGATACCCACTTATCTCCCTTGCCCAGGCCTGTGTCTGCTCTGCGGATTTTTTTCGCGTGGTTCGGTCATGGCGCAGCAGACTCGAGGAGCTGGGCTGAGCCGATTTTGCAGTCTGCGAGCACCTGACCAACCTACCAGCTGCCCTTGACACCTGGACGGAAACCCAGCCCGTCTTCATCTCTTGCGACGGAGAAATTCCGGCCCCTTGATCTCTGTTCCCTGGTTACGCCACCCGCCGGGCTCTCCTCATTCCCCGCCGACTCTGGCTGCTCTGTCGCCTCGATTTATGGTCCAACCGTTTAAATCTTCCGTGCCACCATGTCGAGCCAATTCCCCTCGATTCCGCCTGCGAAGCCCACGCCAGTCGTCACGGTCCCCGCCGATTCGTCGCTGTGGGACAGGATATCAACATGGGCCTCGGATAACAAGGCCGTCGTCTACACCATTGCCGGTGTGGCCGTGGTCGTGACAGGCGCCGGCGTCGTCTACTACGTTAATAGTGGCTCGGTGCGTCCCTCACCGTCCCTGCGTTGCAGTAGCCGCGCTGCTGCTGCCCCCTCCCTCTTCGGACGGACCTCTGTCTGGGCACGAGGCATGCGCCCGGCGCCCTGGATGGCCTTTGCTGACTCTCCCCGCGCCGTGTGAACAGGGATCCAAGTCTGATTCTCCCCCAAGGCTAAGCAAGAAGGAGCGGCGGAGACGGAAGGAGGCCGAGAGGAATGCAGACTCTGCCGAAAAGGGATCGTCGAGTTTCAAGGGCTCTGACCCCTCCAAGCCGGGCTCCGCGTCTGGTCCATCCGACCCAAAAGCCGCTTCTGTCGCCAACGGCGATGAGGACCTCCTCGACCTCACCGAGGAGACCATCGAGAGCCTTACACCAGAGGAACGCAAGCAGCGCGCCGTTAAACTGAAGGAGGCTGGCAACAAGTCCTATGGCGCCCGCGACTATGCAAAGGCCATAGACCTTTACACCAAGGCCATCATGTGCAAGCCGGACCCCGTCTACTACTCCAACCGCGCCGCCTGCTATAGCGCCCAGAAAGACTGGGAGAAGGTTGTCGAGGACACCACTGCTGCCATCACCCTGGACCCCGACTACGTCAAGGCCCTCAACCGGCGTGCGGCCGCTTACGAGAACTTGGAAAAGTACAGCGAGTCCCTGCTTGACTATACTGCAAGCTGCATTATCGATAGTTTCAAGAACGACTCGAGTGCCCAGGCTGTCGAGCGTCTGCTCAAGAAGTTTGCCGAGTCCAAGGCCCGGGAGATTATGGCCACCAAAGAGCCCAAGCTCCCGAGCCCGACCTTTATCGGAAACTACCTCCAGAGCTTCAGGGCGAAGCCCCGCCCTGCCGGTCTCGAGGACACGGTTGACCTGGCAGAGGACACGGGCAAGGGCCAGCTGCAGCGCGGCCTCGCGGAGCTGGACAAGAAGACCGGGGACAGGTACGAGGCTGCCTCGGCCGCCTTCGACAAGGCGCTGGAGCTCGGCGACCTGGGAGAGTACGAGGCCCTTGCTTACAACATGCGCGGCACCTTCAAGTGCCTACGCGGCAAGCATGAGGAGGCCCTGGCCGACCTGACCAAGTGTGTTGAGCTGGACCCGACCATGACCCAGGCGTACATCAAGCGGGCCAGCATGTACCTTGAGCTTGGTAAGTCGATGTTGACTGGTCTCGTACATGTCCAGTATTTTCTTTTGGACTCACACCTCTGACCCCTCAATTTAGGCAGGACGGGCGAGGCCGAGGCCGACTTCGAGACGGCTCTGGAGCATAACGAGAACGACCCCGACATCTTCTATCACCGGGCGCAGACCCACTTCATCAAGGGCGAACTGCCCGAGGCAGCCAAGGACTACCAGAAGTCCATCGACCTGGACCGCGACTTCATATTTTCTCACATACAGCTCGGCGTCACGCAGTACAAGATGGGCTCGATCGCATCGTCCATGGCCACGTTCCGTCGCTGTGTCAAGAACTTTGAGAAGGTCCCGGAGGTGTACAACTACTTTGGAGAGCTGCTCATGGACCAGAACCGTTTCCAAGATGCCGTGGAGAAATTCGACACGGCCATCGAACTGGAGAAGTCGGCACGACCCACCGACATGAACGTGCTGCCCCTGATAAACAAGGCCCTCACTCTCTTCCAATGGAAGCAAGATTTCAACGAGGCAGAAAAACTCTGCGAGAAGGCACTGATTAGTACGAGACCCCACTTGTCCTTTGATGACCTGGCACAGAAGGGCTCTGGCTGACAAAACTCGCAGTTGATCCCGAGTGCGACATCGCTGTCGCGACAATGGCCCAGCTCCAGCTGCAGCAGGGTAAGGTCGTCGAGGCGCTCAAGCAATTTGAACGTGCCGCCGAACTTGCCCGGACTGAGGGTGAGCTGGTCAATGCTTTGTCATATGCCGAAGCCACCAGGACCCAGATTACAGTACAGGAGAAGTACCCCAAGCTGGCGGCTCGTCTGCAGGGTATGGGCCCTGGAGCTATGGGTATGGCAGCTGCGTAGTCAAGACAGCACCCTCGGCCATCTCCCTGGTGGGGGAGATGTGTAGGGCAGGGATGAGACAGGTCTATTGTGGAGCTTGACGAATGGAAGATGATGTTTGTACGAGTTATATATCGGCTGTGAAAGGTGGCTGGCCAAGCCGCTCTGTCGTTAATGGTTCATTGGGTTGTGACGGAAGCGGGTACTGAAATGGGGGGCGCATACTTTTTTTTCTATCTCTCTCTTTTTCCGCTTCTGTCTTTTTTTTGGGTCTCTGTCCCGCCATTCCCAGCCGTCGTTATTGATGACTGGCTGTGGGATTTTGCACCTGCGGCCGTTGGGAGGGGGAAATCGAGCACGGCGACGCTTCGGCTCTGTTGTCGACAAGAAGCCATGGGAACGTTGTTTCGGGTCAGTCCGAGTCCCTCATGCCATGTCGGCTGCTTAGCAGTGAAAAAGCTCATTCCGTTCAGGGATGGTCTGCTTTGCATACTCTCTGTCATTTAATCGCGGCTTGCTGGCTTTTGGAACACGCAAGGCCAGGGCAACTTGTACATATAAAACCTCACACTCCAATTCACACCGATGATCTAATTATCTGTGGCAAGTCCATCACACCACGACGATGCATTGCATGTTTCCTAGGTGCCATCTACCTAGGTACTTGGCTCGGCTGCTTCTGGATATGTCGTTGATGTACTTCCCCGCTTCCAGGGGCCTCCTGTGGGGGTTGTACCCCTCACAAAGAGCTCGCTAAGAACGGCGACACGATACAGGTCGGGGCGAGGCTTCATTAACCGGGCCAGAAAGAGATTATGAACCGAATCCAACTTGTTTCCATGCTTCTATCAATCCTGATAACTCGTATACTTGTAGACACACAAAGAACCTCGCAGCTTTGTAGCGGGGCAAGATCCAACGGTTTGAAATATACATACAACAGATCCTACTTTGGCAAGTAGGTCCAAGTTCTTTTCATTGTCGCTATTTTGAGTCGACGGGAGATAAGGAGAGCTGGTACGGAAAACTACACCCCCAGCCTCCTCCGTTTTGTGAATCCTGAAAATTAGTTAATTATATCTGATGGCGCGCAAGACCTCTATCGCGCTCATTGTTAACCCGCCTATTCCCCACATGTTTCCTGTCAGAAAAAAAAAGTCCAAAGACGTGAAGCGGAGTCCTTGCCAGACCAGTAGCCAACAAGGTTAAACTGGCCAGGACATCGAGATAGACACGCAGTCGTGAGATGAGGCGTGATTTCGTCGAACCATAAACCATGTGCTGTGACACGCGGCGAACCCAACCTGAGCGTCCGTTAGAGAACCCCACATGATAGGGGGTAGTTGCTCGGCAAGCAGGAGTCTAGAAGGCGCGAAAGGGTCGGGTTTTTTGCCTAGCAGGTGCCGCTCACCGCCGGCCGCCGAAGATGAAACGCTCGCCTGTGCGCATGTTGGTACCTAAAACAGGGTGAGGGGTGAATGAGTAGGAAACATTGCACTGCTGGCAACTTGGCCAGCTCTCATCATCGTCNGGGGTGAATGAGTAGGAAACATTGCACTGCTGGCAACTTGGCCAGCTCTCATCATCGTCGTAATTCCCCCTCATAACAAGTCCTCAGTTCTGTGCGTTGTTGTTGTTGTTGTTGTTGTTGTTGTTGTTGTTGTTGTTGTTGTTGTTGCCATTGTTATTGCTTCCCCCAAGCACGCCATTCTTCCACAGTACAATGAGGACGACAATGACGATGGCGATGACGATAAAGATCGAGAGGCCAAGGCACCACCACTTGAGCTTGCGGCGATGCTTGGCGAGCTCTGCACCCTTGGCAACCTGGGCGTTGCCCTGGTCGAGGTTCTGTACCGTGTCTTCAGCCTTTTGCTCAATCTCGCCAGCCATGGGCGCCTGCTGCAGCACCAGAGTGTCCAGGTCGTTGAACGTGGCCGCGAGCTCGACGATTGATTGCTCAATCTGCTTCAGCTCGTTGTGTCGAGCACGCACTGCACCCAGGACGGCACGTCCCTGTGCTGCACGGTTTTGCCTCAGCTAACGGCAGTGGAAGAGTCCAAGGTCAGTAAACCACGTCGTCCAGTGGAGGGGGCATCTTCGGACAGATCAGATGGGCGGGAGGCTGAAGTGACCGGGTCGCCAACGTACCGCCTGCTGGAAGACGCCCTCGTCGCCCCAGTTGGCGTCAGCCGCATGGCGAACCTCCTCCTCGGTTGCGGCGGGGTTGACGATACGGTACTGCCGCGCGATCTGCTCTCGGTAGCTCTCCCTATAGCGCTGCTCAGCCTCCATGTAGCTCCTTAGCTCGGCCTTGAAGGCTTCGTTGAGCGCGGTCCACTGCTGCTTCTTCATGGACATGCTGTGGTCGGTGGTGTGCTCTACGTCAGACTTGAGCGTCTTGATGGACGAGCGGATTGACGTGGTCCGGCGCGACGTTTCCTCGACGTGTGCGACGAGCTGGCTCTGCGCCGCATCGTCGCCCGACAGGCCGCGCTGGTGCAGGCCTGCGATGGCCTGCACGTCGCTGGTCAGCTGGCGGATCTCGCCCCTTGTGAAGTTCACCTGGGCCAGAAAGTCCTGCTGCGACAGCGTCGGCGGCGCGACCGCTTGTTGGTATTGCTGCTGGTCATGTTGCTGCTGCCCGTATAGCGGCTGCAGTTCGTGCTGGTCCTGGGCCCACGGGCAGTCGTCTGGTCAGCATCGCGCGCGCAGCGGCAGAGCGAGCGCCGTGACATGGATCGAGGCCGGCCTCGAGGCAGGTTCCCGATGCTCGGACGCTGCGTGCCAGAAAATGCTGCTGTGGACTGGCGGGCGGCTCAACTCGACTCACTTGCTGGGCGCCATTGGCATACCCGTATCCCGCCTCGGCCGTGGGACCTTGGCTGTAGGGATTGCCCCCGTACTGATTGTATTGTCCGTTGTTGTACGACATGGCGGCGGTAGCAATAGGCTCAATCGATGCAGCGAAATCGATGCGGAAGGCAAGGCCGTAAAAGGTGAACGAGCAGGTCCACGAAGTTGGAATTGAGATTGAGGTGTGCCGCGAGCCACAAACTCGACGAGCGCTCGAACCGGCAAACAGGCGCTGGGCGGATCGAGGCGACGGCTAAAGCCAGGGTGCGCTTGTCCGACTTGGGCAGCTAATCTCACAATGTTCCCATTTTTTATTTTTTTTATTTTGCAGCGCAGGCTATGCTGGCAGTCAGCCTGGGCGCGGCTGCCAAGCTCGGGCGGCAGATGACGTTGACATAGCCCCAGCCGCACCTTTCTGCAGGGAAGCAAGGGCCAGCCCGACGGGTTTCCTCGTCATTGCCTGTGGCGGAGCTTGTGTGGTCGGCCTGGCTCCGTACGAGCCGAGAGACTCGTGAGACGGTGTTTTCGTTTTCTTTTGATCCTTTCTTTTTCTTCCCCCGTTTTGTTTCTATTTGCTTTGTTTTGTTTTTCCCCCTCCGCTCTCGGGAGGGGCGGCATTGGAAATCATGCGGGGGACCCAATCAAACACGAGCTCGCAAAACCAAAGCTCGCAAACATCCCTTGCATTCCATGCAGGTAGATGACAATGCTAAACCATCTCATGCTGGTGGATGTGCTAAACCATGTACAGTTGTCGATGTGCTTGTCCAGGCAAACGACGGGGCTGCGATCTTAAGTGCATCCACGGGGAGACAAGGAAAGCAAAACCCCCAAGACCCTGCGCCGCCGCCAAGCAATGCCCGTGCTGAGAATCACAAGCTGGAGCTCGCACATCCGTCGCTCCCGGCGGCTGTGAGAGCCCGCGGCGTGTCTTCGCCTGCCTGCCTGTTAGCCGTTCAGCCGCGCGCCAGGAGGACGTTCTAGCCACACAGCGACAACGAATGCCAACCTCTTTGGAAAGGAGTTCCTGGGAGTTTCCGTTCATGGAACTTCGCATCAAAAGCAAGAAGCATGTTCAGAGCCAATCGAGTGGCTTACCCGCCCTGTACTTCCATCATTGAGCTTACAGGTCATGCGAGGGAATGGAGACCGAGGAAACACGTGCAGCTGCAACCAGGCCACTCACGCCTCAACTGTTTAGGCATCTACATAGCTCATTCGCGCCTGGCCGGACATCAATCCACTTGGGCTTACCTGTGGGTCCCACCAGACGGGATGCAGTCGAGAGAGGAGCTAGTACGGTGGTTATGAGTATTTATTGGATATCTCAACGCGCCTACATCCTGAGGGTTTCTACTTACCTAAGTCGGCCATTCGCCAACTGGCAAGTCTTTGGCCGGCCTGTTCCCGTCAAGCCAAACCCCGTCGCCACTCGTGTCGGCATATCTATAAGATTCCTTTCCAAGGATTGGGGAGCCCATCCAAGTATTGCTGGCATCTGTTGGACGCCCTTCGGCCTCTACATTCTGCATCCACCTTCAACTTCGCAAACCCACTGTACCCAGATGGGCCCCGTAGCACGGCCGAAACCGCGAGAGCCACCAGTTGGCCTCAAATGGCAAGACCCGAACTGCGTGGAGTATAGCTATGGCTTCTAAACGGTGCCCATAACGCAAAATTCCGAATCCATGGCTGGGATGCTACTTCAAGCAGCCGCATTGCAGACGCGAATTCGAACTTGAACCAGAGCCTCCAATCACAGATAGTTCTTCTTTCTGCTCGTGCGGGTGTATTGGCTGAGATGCCACTCCACGTCTCCGTCCTTGTTCTCCAAGGTGCCGCCCCTGATCTCGAACACCTTCATGCTCATCCTCGGCCCAACCTCTGCGAGCTCCACACTCTCGTGTCCGGTGCGGACGAAGACGTGATGCCGCACCTCGATAACGTCATCAATGTTCTTGAAAGTAATGACGCGGTTCGACATCTTGGCTTTGCTGGTAATCGGTTCCCTTGGGGGAAACAGGTGTTTCAGAACCTTCACCACTCTTTGGCCTAGTCGCGAAGTGAAGCCCTCGAATATAAGGTGAGGGTAGGCCTCGGACACGGTTCCCCTCACGCTGCCCGGGATGTCATGCCTCAGAAGAACGTTGTGGAGTGAGAAGGAGACGGTTGGCCCGTGAGGCATATGCGACACGGTGAGCGCAGCGGGTGTGCCACGGCGCTCGTGGAGAAGGACGACGTCGGAGAGGCCCGCCGCCTGTACGCTCCTCACGAGCTCGGGAAGAATCAGGTTTCCACGGTTGAGTCGGATCGCGGTCGGCAGGAGGAGGCGGATCTCCTTGGCAAAGGCAGCCAGGCGCGCACTCGGGTCTCGACTAGTTGTCACCATGACCCGGGGGTCGACCAGGCCGCTCAGCTGTGCATACTCGTCGTCGAGGTCCAAGTCGTCGTTCTGGTCTATCCGCGACTCGTCGTACTGGTAGTCCTTCCTCAGCTCCTTGTCGTTCGCGATGTCCCGGTCCAGTGGCTTTCCCTGGGCCAGAGATGCTCGCAGCTTGGCCTTCTTCTCGTTTATCTCGGCGTCCTTGAGGATCACGGCCTTTCGATACAGGTAGTCCCGGCGTTGCCTTGCTTGTTTGCGCTGAATCAGGCAGAACCAGCGGGTTAGAGCTCAATGCTGTTATGCTTGAATGGCCCGGATACCAACGCTCGCTTGAAGGATATCGTCTGACTTACAATCATCGTGGGAGTTTGCTGTGCTTTCCCTGGACTTGTGGAAGGGCTTGGGGAGTTGGGTTTGCAAGGGGCTTCTCCGGCAGCCGCTGCCGCTGCTCTGCGATGCGCTCTCCAACCCGAGAAAAAAAAATCGTTCAGCTGCGGACACCAGCGGCAACCTTTTTGCAGGGATCTCATGCACAGGGATCCTGGTTCCTGACCCCACATCCAGCGCGGTGGGTGGGTCTTTGCGTCGTTGCTTGCACGCGCGGGCGCGGGGCGAAAACCTGGACGGAACGGGTAGTAGCAAAAAAAAAAAGCCTGCAGAGATAGCCTCGTCGTCACATGACCTTGAAGGAGGGGACCGAAAGTTTCGCAAGACCCTGGCTCAAGTTTGGCTTGGAGCTGGCGCACACCAAATTCTCAGTGTTGGTGCAGATCGCTCCGCTCCGTATCCTCCACCACCACCGCCAAACAAACCCGAGCCTCTGAGCCGTCCCTTGAGAAGTCGCGAGTACCGAAAACTGCTGTGGCTTTGCAACGGCGAGTTGCCCAGCGCACAACGCCGTGTTCACATCCACTCTCGAGTCTCGATATGATGTGATAACAGTCCCCGGCTCCCGAACCACCTACCCCCTCCAAATCTAACCCCCCGAAACCTCCACCTGCCCGGACTGAGAGAAATTTCCCCATTCTCTCCAAGGCCGTGAGTGGCGCACCTGTCGCTGTTTGCCCGGACTGCGCAAGCGCCATTTCTTACTGATCCTCGCCCACCACGGCCCCCTCTGCGTCTAGCGCAGCAGGCATAACCGGATAACCAATCCATCCTTTCTCCAACAATGGAGGGCGCGTTTACGCACCTCGGCAACCACCTCATCTCTGACTCGGCTGCTGCGATCAAGGCCGGCGACACCGACGACCTGTCCAATATCGATCCGGATGAGGCTCTGCTCTATGGCAAGTACGGCGGCCGTGGCGGCCTAGGTAGCGCCCGCCGCCGCGGCGACGACGACGACAACGAGACAGAAGCCTACGACGACGAGGACGATGAGAGCCTCGCCAGCATCCCGGTCGAGGGTATTCGGGGCCTGAACCTCAAGGCCGCCGATGAGGAGAAAGAGCCCCCCGCCCACGCCTGCGCGTACGTCTACCCTGTGCGCGCCTCATGCGTTGCTTGTGCCGGCTCGGTTCTGTCGGCGCCTTGTTGTCCCGTCCTGGAGCGCTGACCTTGGCTGGCCGTGTCTTGCCACTGTAGTTACTGCGGCATTCACTCTCCGGCATGTGTGGTGAAGTGCCTGGGCTGCAAGAAGTGGTTCTGCAACTCGCGCGGAAACACCTCATCGTCCCACATCATCAACCACCTGGTGCGCGCCCGCCACAAGGAGGTACAGCTGCACCCGGAGTCGACCCTTGGCGACACCATTCTGGAGTGTTACAACTGCGGAGTGCGCAACGTCTTTCTCCTGGGCTTCATCCCCGCCAAGTCCGATACGGTCGTCGTCCTGCTGTGCCGCCAGCCATGCGCCGCCAACCCGTCTTCCAAGGATATGAGCTGGGATATTTCGCGATGGTCGCCGCTGCTCGACGAGCGCAACTTTTTGTCGTGGCTGGTTGCGGTGCCTAGTGACGCCGAGCAGCTCCGCGCGCGCCACCTGACCCCGCCCATGATCGCCAAGCTCGAGGAGCTGTGGAAGGAGGATGCCAACGCGACCGTGCAGGATCTCGAGAAGAACGACCAGATCGACGACGAGCCCCACCCGGTCCTCCTAAAATACGACGACCCGTACCACTATCAGAACATCTTTGGGCCCCTGGTCAAGATGGAGTCCGATTACGACAAGAAGCTGAAGGAAGCCCAGTCAGAGGACGGCCTGGTCGTGCGTTGGGACTACGGCCTCAACAACAAGCACCTGGCCAGCTTCATCCTGCCCAAGATTGAGTCCGGCGACGTCAAGCTGGCTGTCGGCGACGAGATGCGGCTCAAGTATAAGGGCGAGCTGCGTCCTCAGTGGGAAGGTGTGGGATATGTGGTCAAGATTCCTAACAACCAATCTGACGAGGTCACGCTTGAGCTTCGCAAGTCTGGTAACGACAAGTCTGTGCCTACCGAGTGCACCCACAACTTCTCTGCCGACTACGTCTGGAAGGCCACATCTTATGATCGCATGCAGCTGGCGATGAGGAACTTTGCCGTCGACGAGATGAGCGTGAGCGGCTACATCTTCCACAAGCTTCTTGGCCACGAGGTTGCCGTCGCCCCGATGAGGACCACTATGCCCAAGAAGTTTACCGCGCCCGGTCTCCCGGAGCTCAACGGCAGCCAGATCAGCGCCATCAAGGCGGTCCTCTCGACCCCGCTGAGCCTGATTCAGGGCCCCCCCGGCACAGGCAAGACGGTGACCTCGGCCACCATCATCTATCATCTCGCAAAGATGAACAACAGCCAGGTGCTCGTCTGTGCGCCCTCAAACGTTGCCGTCGACCAGCTGTGCGAGCGCGTCCACCGCACCGGCCTCAAGGTTGTCCGCCTGACCGCCAAGTCCCGCGAGGATGTCGAGTCCTCGGTCAGCTTCCTGGCGCTCCACGAGCAGGTCCGCATGAACGACACCAACCCGGAGCTTGCCAAGCTCCAGCAGCTCAAGAGCGAGCTGGGCGAGCTGTCCAGCCAGGACGAGAAGAAGTTCAAGCAGCTTACCAAGGCCGCCGAGCGCGAGATTCTGGGAAATGCAGACGTGGTGTGCTGCACGTGTGTCGGAGCCGGCGACCCCCGCCTGGCCAAGATGAAGTTCCGAAACGTGCTCATCGACGAGTCGACGCAATCCGCCGAGCCCGAGTGCATGATCCCGCTGGTGCTCGGATGCAAGCAGGTTGTCCTCGTCGGTGACCACAAGCAGCTGGGCCCAGTCATCATGAACAAGAAGGCTGCCAAGGCGGGCCTCAACCAGTCCCTGTTCGAGCGGCTGGTCAAGCTCAACCTGACGCCGATTCGCCTCAATGTCCAGTACCGAATGCACCCCTGCTTGTCTGAATTCCCCTCCAACATGTTCTACGAGGGATCCCTTCAGAACGGTGTCACCATTCAGCAGCGACTCCGGCGGGATGTCGATTTCCCGTGGCCTGTGGGCGACATGCCCATGATGTTCTGGTCCAACCTCGGTAACGAGGAAATCTCGGCCTCAGGAACCTCGTACCTGAACCGCACCGAGGCGTCCAATGTCGAGAAGATCGTGACCCGGTTTTTTAAGGCTGGCGTCAAGCCTGGCGACATCGGAGTCATCACGCCGTACGAGGGTCAGCGCAGCTACATTGTCAGCACGATGCAGAACACGGGGACTTTCAAGAAGGAGAGCTACAAGGAGGTCGAGGTGGCCTCGGTCGACGCGTTCCAGGGACGTGAGAAGGACTTTATTGTGCTCTCGTGTGTCCGCTCCAACGAGAACCAGGGCATTGGTTTCCTGTCGGACCCGCGCCGTCTTAACGTGGCCCTCACACGTGCAAAGTATGGTGTGGTCATCATCGGCAACCCCAAGGTCCTTTCCAAGCATGAGCTCTGGCACCACCTCCTGGTCCACTTCCGCGATCGAAAGTGCCTGGTCGACGGGCCCCTGACCAACCTGCAGACTTCTCTGCTGCAGTTTGGCAGGCCGCGACAGACCTTCCGTTCCTCCCGCTTCACTCAGCAGAACCAGCCGTACGCGCCCAGCAATGCGGGATACACCAATGGTCGGTATGCCGGTGCCGGTCTTAACGGCTCCACTCGCGACTTCGACTCGGGCTCCATAATGTCTTACATACCAGATGATGTATCGTCGATCCACAGCTCGGCGCTTGGCGGCGCCGGCCTCGCGTCTGCCTACCCGGCCATGTTCTCGAGCTTCAACCCTGAGCAGTGGCCTGGCCTTCCAGGTGTGCATGCGACGGGCCGCTCCGGCGCCCGCAACCGCGGTAGAGGAGCCGAGAGCATCGCGGGCGAGAGCGTGGCGAACTCGGAATTCACCGATGCCAGCGCCAGCGTGATTGGTGCCAAGGGGGTTGGGCAGGGTGGTGCCAGCCTCGGGGCAGGCCTGCACGAGGCCATGGGCACTGGACGTCCTACCTCGTACAGCCACAGCGACCGCCTTAGGCAGTACGTCGAGAGCGGTGGGCGTATGGGCGGCCCTAACAACGGCTACCGGCGGTACGACGACGACCAGCAGAGCATCAGCACTGCGTTTGCAAGCCAGATTGGTGGCTCCGGGTACGACTGAGCGACGACAAGCACAAAAGGCATTGTGCCGGTTGAGAGAAGTCATCCTCTTCGACATCAAGAGCTACACGTGCTTGCTCTGAAGCGTACAGAGCTTGCTTCCTGTCATCCCCGCCCTTGGGGAATCGATAAGCCAAAAATGCAGAGACGTCCAGCTACATACCTACCCTCTAGGGGCCTTGGGGCACGCGTGGACGCCTAATCTACCGCGCATTCACCTCGGCCACGAGAGGCAGGCAGCAGTCCCGTCTGCGGTCTAATATTCGGGTGCCTCGGTGTCATGCTCGCACCGAAGCTTGTGCGACGCCTCAACCTCCATTATCTGAGCCCAGCTTACCGCGAGGGCTGAAGTCGTCGCCAGTGCCTAAAGGCGCACTCATACGACAAAGCAGTCTTTATATGCGGCAATCCAAGGGACGCACAAGCACGCTAGTCCATGCCTAGAGCTCGACCTTGGTCTGCTCACAGAGGTGCCGGGCTGGCGGCCTGCCCTGCCCCAGATTGTCAGGGAAAGTATGGTTAAGAAGTCGATGTCGGGGTTGTTTATGTTGTGGTGTGGGCTAAGAGACTTTGCGCCTTTGATGTGAGACTGGGGAACTGCAAATGGGGAAGCAGGGCGACAACAGATGTTTTCCAAGTTTCGCGGCCGATTATTTCGTGTATGGGGGAGACGGCCGTTGTCTGTCTTGCTTGTCTGCCCTGCACCTCTCAGCTGGCGCTCCTGTCTGGCACGCAGGCCTTCGTTCGTTTGAGTTTACTACACCCACGCCCATGGACCTCTACACCACATTGCCTCGGGCTGATTGCCTTCCACCCTGGGAAGACGTCCAACTCGACGGCTGCCCATCCCTGTGGCAATCTTTTTCGTCATTATTTCTCGTTACTTCTATAATGTATCCCCCGACATTCATTCTAGGCGAAAGCAAGAAGCATCCGAACTTTGGATTGCCTCACCTTGCTTGCCTTTGTGCCGGCTTCGCCAGCACTCATTGCCAGTCATTACCGCATACAATAAAACAAACACAGCAACGTCTGTCTAATAATGAATAGGCACGTCTAGCTTTAGCCGCCGTTTTTTTTTTTTTTTTTTTTTTTTTTTTTTTTTTTTTTTTTTTTTTTTTTTTTTTTTTTTTTTTTTTTTTTTTTTTTTTTTTTTTTTTTTTTTTTTTTTTTTTTTTTTTTTTTTTTTTTTTTTTTTTTTTTTTTTTTTTTTTTTTTTTTTTTTTTTTTTTTTTTTTTTTTTTTTTTTTTTTTTTTTTTTTTTTTTTTTTTTTTTTTTTTTTTTTTTTTTTTTTTTTTTTTTTTTTTTTTTTTTTTTTTTTTTTTTTTTTTTTTTTTTTTTTTTTTTTTTTTTTTTTTTTTTTTTTTTTTTTTTTTTTTTTTTTTTTTTTTTTTTTTTTTTTTTTTTTTTTTTTTTTTTTTTTTTTTTTTTTTTTTTTTTTTTTTTTTTTTTTTTTTTTTTTTTTTTTTTTTTTTTTTTTTTTTTTTTTTTTTTTTTTTTTTTTTTTTTTTTTTTTTTTTTTTTTTTTTTTTTTTTTTTTTTTTTTTTTTTTTTTTTTTTTTTTTTTTTTTTTTTTTTTTTTTTTTTTTTTTTTTTTTTTTTTTTTTTTTTTTTTTTTTTTTTTTTTTTTTTTTTTTTTTTTTTTTTTTTTTTTTACGTGATGTCGACGGGACCGTCCTGGCAGGAAAAAGAAGAACCCCCTCCCAAAAAGGAGAAAAAGGAAGAAAAAAAAGCGAACCAGACATTGTGATTGGGGGGTTCTGACGCGAGTGAAGCAGTCGCAGTGGGTGCGATGGATGGACGCCGGCGGGAAGTCCCTTGGCAGATGGGCCAGGGTCAGGGCCAGGGTCTCCAGGGCAGCAGGAGGGCAGGGGCCAAACACGCACAAGCTGGATGCCCCAGCTCACAGCCAGCCCTGCTTGTGGCAACCCCTGTTCCTCGACTGTGGCCCGCCCCGCACGCCCACGGCTCTGCAGCGGCGGCGAGCCCATGACCTCATGCAGCAGTGAAACTCGGGGCGGCAGGGAAACGGGGCCGGGATGAGGCGTGTCCATGGCGCCTTGCGAGACAGCGGCGCCAGGCGGCGAGCAAATCAGGTGCTCCTTGGACGGCCGCCGTCGTGTGCGTGGCGTTACGCCGAAGGCTGGGAGGGGGGACAGGGTGGCAGGGTCTTCTCGACACGAACTTGGTTTTTTTCTTGGAAAGAAGGGTGCGTTCGATTCGCCAGCGCGTGCGTGGGCGGGCTTTGGCGCATGGTGGCGGCGGCAGCCTGGGCCCAGTGAAGGGGTGGGCTTGGGCGCTAGGTTCCCCAACTCGCCGATCGCTTGGGCTGTGCCCGATGGCGGCCAGCCTCCAAGGAGCTCTTTTTGCTCCGCCGTGCTGTTTCAAATCCTCTTCCTCTTCGCAATTGCCCATTCCTCGCTTTCCCGCCGACCTGGCCCGCAATCCCAAACCCAGCCCGCCGAGTCGCATGCATTAATTGACTGGCGACCCGCCCAGCGCCCGTGAGAGCGAAGCCCAACCCTCCAGCAACCCAAACCATCCCCAACAACTCTAATACTCGCGCCGCAAATATGACGACAGCGGCTGAACCGCAACTGCAACCGCCCATGGGTGCCGCCGCCGCCACCGCCGCAGACCCCACGCCGCCCGCGCCCGCCCCTGCCCCTGCGACCGAGGCCGCCGCCGTTGCTGCCCAGGCCGAAGCACCGCCGCCGTCCACGGCACAGAACGCACCCGCAGCACCAGTAACCTCTTCTTCCTCTGCACCAGAAGCACCAGCTCTGGAGGCAGCACCGTTGCCGGCACCGTTGCCAGCACCAGTACCAGCTCAAGCACCGGTACCGGCACCTGCACCGGCACCAGCATCAGCAGTGGCCGCCGCCCCTATCGACGCTGAAAAGAAATCGGCCGTCGAGAAGCCTGCCGAGGCGCCTGCCGACTCGAAGCAGCAACCTCGCAATGATGGCATCGACGACATCAACCCGCAAGACTTCAGCGGCGAGGTGCAGAGCAACAACGACCTGCCCTCGGCCGAGACGCTGCGCAAGATCGAGAACTACACGGTGCTGGACCGCCACGGAAAGTCGCACCTGTTCCGCAGCCTCTACACTGGCCGCAACGTTGCCCGCCGCGTCCTCGTCATTTTTGTGCGGCATTTCTTCTGCGGAGTGAGTGCCTCCTCCTTCCAACCAAGGCCTCGGCCTGGATTTTCTGGTATCTGACCTCCCCCTCTGCCGTTTGCCCACACAGAACTGCCAAGAGTACCTGCGCACCCTCTCGGCCTCCATCACCCCCGAGGCCCTCCTGCGGCTGCCCATCTCCACCTTCATTACCGTCGTGGGTTGTGGCGACCCGCGCCTGATCGACATGTACGTGCGTGAGACGGGGTGCCCGTTCCCCGTGTACGCCGATCCGACGCGCCGGCTTTACGACGAGTTGGGCATGGTCCGCACCCTCGCCATGGGCCAGCGCCCCGCCTACATGCGCAAGTCGATGCTGCTCTCGGCCCTCAGCAGCGTCGCCCAAGGCCTGCGCCAGGTGCCTTCGGGCAAAGCCACAAAAGCCGGAGACCACCGCCAGATCGGCGGCGAGTTCCTGTTCGAGCCCTTGACCGTCCACACGCCCGCTCCTGTCGAGGACGACCTGGACCGCCGCATGGGGGAACATCAGCTTCACGGCACCAGCATCATCCGCCAGACCATCGGCGAGGATCTTCCTCCGAAGGAAGAGTCGGGCATTGTCGCCAACAAGGAAAGCAGTGATGCCGCGGCGGCCACGTCGGCACCAGTAGCAGCAACAACAACAGAAACAAAGACGGCAACGACATCTCCGCCTGCAGAAGCACCAGTAGCAGCGGCAGCGGCAGCACCGACACCACCACCACCTGCCGAAATGACGACGACATCCAACGGAGTGGCGACAACGGGTACCAATAGTGGAAACACCCCGCGCGAGAGCAATGTCAGCGGCAGCAGGCCGAGTGTGCAGATACCCGTGCAGCACGACGGCGTCGACGAGGAGGAGGGCTACGTGGAGGACAAGCAGGTGACGTGGTGCCACAGGATGCGCACGACACGCGACCACGCCGAGATCCCGGAGCTGATGGAGGTGCTCGGTCTGGACGGCCAGGGCGTGCCCATCAAGGACAACAAGCGCTGGTCCCGCGCCCTCGAGACCCGCAAAGGCACGGGCCTGAGCATGGCCAGCCAGATGAGTGCCATCAGCAGCAGCCGCGGCAGCGGTAGCATCAAGAGCTTTGACGGTGCTGCCGCTCCTGTAGCCAGCGGAAAGGCCTAGATTGGGGAAGCCCCGTCGTGCCGATGAGCGGTTGCTGGGTGTGAATCGGCTGGCCGGCACGGATAAAGAATGTTCCAGCACACTTTGTCTACGAACCTACTACACCACATATCTGCGTCCTCGTTTGCCCCGGGAGGTGGGTTGATGTGGCTGACAGAAGATATTGACTTTGGTGCTTCAGCTCCCACCGCCGTATTGGCAGTCGCCACCCCCTTGGCGGACTGAGGTGTACGTGCTTCTTTTTTCCATCACATGATTGCCCGACACCATGCAAAAGCTTTTCCCTGTCGCACATCTCCGTTTCTGCGCAAGACGTCGCTGCCTATTCTAGTCTATTCGGCTACCCACCTTGGAAACACCGACTTATAAGTGCGTGCAGAGTGAGAACGGAGGAGGCTACAAAGTTGCAGGTTGGCTTATGAAGGAACCGGGCAGTTGCGTTGCCCGCACTCTTTGTTGCTTATTTTTAGTTTAGCTACCCATCTATACCCAGCACAGTTTGTCTCAACCCCCAATTGCACTGGCCAGGTCAACTTGCATTGCAATATCCGAATTGAAAACAGAAACAAGGTGATGATCCTTGTCAATTGATTATCGTCATGAGTCTAGTGGTAGATACCCCAGGCGGTCCGCCCCCATCAACTAACCGCCGGCAGGGTTGGATAAACATGACGTTCCAAGGCTCTTCTTGGTATTATCGACATTTTCAGATCTCGGTTCCGACCAATTTACTCCTGTCCAATTTTGGACATCTGCAAGCCCGGAGTGCTGAGCTCGAGCAGCTTGTCGAACAGAGGCGTGCCCAGTCCGGTGACGGGATCCCAACCCTCGGTCGCGTTCCAAGACGCGAACGGCACGAACGGAGCGGGGAGACCAGTTCGGGCCCTGCCGCTGCAGCCACGGGAGCCGCCAAGAGTGATGCTGTGGTTCACGAGGCGAGCTGTTAGCCAGACAAGATAGGAGTACATGCCGACACAGACAAGGATATGGAACCACTCACTCTGTCAGTCCCTGGAATCCCGTCTCGTACAGCCACGGGTTAACAAAACCCATCGGGGGCTTGCCGGCTTGGAGGCGGGCGCTGTTGAGCAGGGAGAAGATGCCGGCCACGACAGGCGACGAAGCACTGGTGCCGCTGACCAGCACGTCCAAGTTGCTGTCGAAAACGTGGTACCTGTATGCCTGTCCAGCAATATCCGGAAAGCCCCTGCCCGCTGGGTTGTAGAGTCCCTTCCACCGGTCACCCAGTATGCCGAGGTACTTGGTCACAGCGGCATCCTGGTAGCTCGGGCGCGCGAAGATCTCCGAAAAGCCTCCTCCCGCCAGCTCAGCGGCCCTCTCTGGGGCGACATTTCTAGTGCCGCCGACCGAGGTGATGTAGGGGCATGCGCTGTCGAGATGCGCCGTGATTTCGACCTGTTAGTGGGCGACGAAGCGATCATGGGGGCCCTGGATAGACGGCTGGAAGGACTTACCCAGGGAAGGTGGGCAGGAAGCGAGTGGTTTTCTTGCCATCATTCGTCTGGCAGCTTCTACCCGGGCCATCGCTGAGGGGAGAGGGGGGAAATCAACGGTTAGCGTGCGAGCATGGGCATTGAGAGCAGCCTCTCGTGCAGTTGCCAGGCATGGCCAGTTTGGAGTGCTGAACTTACTCTCCAGAAGAGAAGAAGACCGACACGCCGCGAGCGCCCAGCTCGCCAAACATGTTGCACACCTTGATGGCGAACTCGCGCGGCACTGACTGCTCATCCTCACCGTACGAGGTGGTCAAGGTCTGTGGCAGCTCGCCGTCCGGGAGCTTGGTCAAGAACTCCAGGAAGTCGAGATAGGGCTCGTTCGAGATGTCGTTGGGATCCGGCTGGTCCAGCTCGGGAACCAGAGGTCCACGGCCGCCAGTCGAGTAGTAGGCAATGTTCGTCTTGTAAGACATGGCCATGCCATACTGAATATCCAGGTTTGCCTCACCGGAGCTCGCGGCTGGGTCTTGGTCGTCCAAGCCCCCATTAACTGAAACTACGGAAAAGTTCGCATCCAAAGTGTACGGAGCATAAGTGGCTTGGAACCGGTCGAGCATGCTGTGTTTGGCGTATTGCTGCAGTTGGTTGGAAGAGTCAGCAACGGCTGGCTTCTGACGCGGAACGGGCGAGCGCTCGAGTCGAGCCATACCTCCAAGTAGCCGACAATTCCAAAGAGAGACTGGTTCAGCGCCCCCGCCTGAAAGCTGCCGACCTTGTACAGGGCACGCAAGCACTCGGGCGTGATGGTTTTGTTGCAGGCGGCGATGTCAAGTTCGGGGTTGGGGACATCAGCAGCCTGGACGCTCGACTGAGCGGGCGTGATGCTGTCGATGACGCTCCTCAGGGGCTTCGCCTGGCCGAACCTGATGACGGGAGCAACCATGGTGATGTGGGAGCGGATGTGCTCTGGGACCGAGTACTCCAGAGCGCGAACCTTCTTGACGTCGGACCCCTCCTGGCCGTAGAGGGCAAAGTCAGCAGCCAGCAGGGCGCTTGCGTTGCGCACCGACGTGACAACGTTGACCCAGTCGCTGTCGTCGTCGACCAGGGTCTGGGGGATTCCGGCATCGTCGAGCCACTTGAGGACGGCCGTGGTGGACTCCTCGTGGGGCTTCATCATGTCCCGCAGCTCGTCCCGCTTGAGGTGCTTCCCGTAACTGGGGTTGCTCGGGGAAGAGACGGCGTAGAGGGTCCGCTCGAACAGGTCCAGGTTGGGCTGGCGCAGCGAGATGCGCAAGCGGATCATCTGGGCGGGATCGGCGTCCGACAGCCGGCTCCAGCCCTCAGGCACCTGCGGGAGAGACTCGACAACGACATTGCTGTCGGCCCTCGCTGCCGGCAGCAGCTGCGCGAGGGTGCCAACGGCGGCGTAGGTGAAGAGTTGCCGAAACATAGCGGGCGCCGAGTGAGGATCAGAGTCCGGGCTGGAGGGAACAGGACAAGGCCGGAGCAGGGCAGAGACGGAGACAGGTATTAATACCCAGGCACTCTCGCCTGCTTGGTTACCTCCCTGCCTACCTGTCTCGGCAAGTATGTGAGTATGTGGGTAGGTACCTAGCTACCCAGCCCCTCTGCGTGCAAGGCACCTCGCCCTCGCAGCAAGCCCGCCTCCCGCCGACTCACCCCTCTCCGGGCGTGATAAGAGAGCCAAGGGGGTATCCGCCCGCTCGCGGCACCTTCCCCTCGGGGAGCCATGAGCCCGGGGGCTGCGGCCGCTCGAGGGGGGGGGGGCTCTGGAAGTGGGAAATGATATCCGTGTGCGTCCCGAGCGCAATTCATCGATTGGCTATGGATGATGGCATCGGCCAGTCGGCGTATGCAGGCGCTGCAGGGGCAGGCCAGGGCTCGCGGGGACGAAAAAGAAAAAACAAGACAAATATAAAATAAAACAGCGCATGTGTCGTACCGGCAGGCCAATGGAACCGTCCAGTGGGAGGGACAAGAAAGGGGCAGGGGGGGCTGGACCGCGTCCCCAGGGAGAGGGCCAAGACCCGCCCTGGCAAATGCTTAAGCACTGGGAAAAAAAAAAGCTTGTTGCCGCGGCATTGCCGATTGCCTGGCTCGGCGCTGCGTGGGATCGGCGGCCATGACCCATTGTAGGCTGTAGGCCATGGAGAGGTGCATGGCCGGTGGCGGGGCCGACGGTGCCATTTGCCCAAGCAGGATGCTACCACAGCCATCCAAAAGCGGCATCCGGAGCCGCGAGGGCGCACCATGGCCGTTGGACCGAACGGGAAGGTAGGCTTCCTGCCTGCATGAGACGCAATATCTAGACCGCGCTGGAAGGCGCCTTCTCCTGTCGCCGCTTCGAGATTACGAGCCCGCGAGGAAGCCGCGCAGGGGGGGCCCAGGGCCGCCCTTCCTTGTGAGCTCTGTTCCGCGACGCGCCTTCCTGTCTTGGCCGCCAGCGCGTTCCCTTCGCAACTTCCTGGAAAGCTTGAAGGGCCATCCAAGCCCACTTGCTATTCGCTCGTCGCGCCGGGGGCGGGCATGGGGGCCATGGGCTTGCATTGGTGGGCTGAACGTCAACGGGGAGGAGCGGCCTTGTGCGCCCGACCAGGCCTCCGTTGTGGTGTCTCAATGGGAGCAAGCCCGAGCACACCAAGAGTCGCATCCCGTGCGTCTCCTCCCCGATGCCACCCGTCAGCCACCCCCGCCTGGCCCTTGGCCGCATTCAGCCGTCCATCGAGGCAGCTCGTGCGGACAGCCGCCATCTCCGCGAAAACGGCGTGGCAAAGGCCAGCTCAGCCAAGGCGAAAAAGCCGCCAGCCCCCCACAGCCTAAGGGCCCGACTCGCCCTCCTCCGGTCCGAGGACCCGCCTTGCGAGCCCCCGAAGCCGCGGGAGCCCACGCCGGTGCCACAAAACCCTACCGAGGCCTTCTTCAAGAGCCTGAAACGCGAGTTGGACGCCCGCCATATCTCGGCAAAAGATGGCGACGCCATCATCTCCCCCAGCAACAGCAGCAGCCCCCCGTTGGTGCTGCCCAAGACTGCCAATGTGGCCAGGCTAGAGTGTAAGAGGCCGACGCTGCATCGGACCTTTCGTGCCGCCCCTAACAAGACTCGCTGCAGCCACGTATGAGGTCCGCGCCCGTGACCTGGAGACCCAGTCGATGGACAAGATCGACGAGGCTCATTTAATGATCCTGGCCAAGCTAGACGCCTTGAAACAGAGCGACAAGAAGTGGGTCTCTGCCATGCGCGAGCACCAGAAATGGACCATCAAACCGCTGTCGGACATCAAGCTCGATTTCGGTCCGCAAGGGGGACATGTCAGGCTCGGCATCATGGCCAAGGATCTCAACACCAAGCTTCAGAAGTTCATGGTGGAGATTCCCAAGCTCTGGAACGAGTGGGAGACCCTGGACAGTCAGATCAAGGAGATCGCCGCGCATCTAAGAGGCGGCGGGGAAGACCGGCCAAACAAAGAAATCAAGGTTGCCGATGAGCCTGAGGTTGATATCCAAAAGCTCATGTCAGAGGCCAGAACTGAGCTCAAGGAGCTTGGCGACGCCGCCATCGAGAAGGCAGATCGCGCAGAGCAGGTGGGTCGTGTCTTCGCGTCCCCTGTAAATTTCAGTCCATGCAAACGTACTAACAGAAACACTTCGCTTGCCCAGGACATTCACTCTCGCTGGAAAAAGGTGGGCTGCAGGCTTTTCTACAAATTAATCGTCCTTGAGACTCGTCTCACTATCGCCACTAACAGAAGTCCCCTTTTTTTTCCTTTAGGAGAAAATTAGAATCCAGCACAGCGAGGCGCAGGCTGCCGAGAGTGCACTCTTTGGATGAGATGCGTCTCCATCATGCTGGTAGCCGCGAACGCTCAGCCCCCTCGTTGTCTTCTTTCAGTCGCTGTCGTCGTTGAGGTTGAGGTCAGCTATTGGTGTTTCCGGTAGTTGGTTCTGTCCCATGTCGCCATTTGCCCTACCCATTGCTTGCTTTCAATTTCCTCTAGCTCGAGAAGACGTGCTTTGGTACACCTGCGTGTTGTTTTGCCGATTGGCCAATAGAGGCATCAACGCGGATATTGCCTCGTTAAAGATTTCGGGGACATAAATCCAATGTGCTTCGTTTTGGCTGACTATGCATGTCTCGTTCATCTGAATCTGTACCTCTCTAGGTCTAGGAACGACTGGTGCATGCGCTGACGCTGGAGCGCAGTATAAAACAAATAAAAATGCTAAAATGCCGTCTTGTCGAAATACGGATAAAGAAGCCCAACCTTTTCTGAACGCCTGCCCATATGTGCGAATGCCAACTTTCGGTTCTTTGGGTAGCCCCAGCGGCTGTCCATGATAACAGAGGGAGATGCGTGGCCATGATTACTGCTCCTCTTGAACAACAACACCCCACTCGTGCTGCTCGTTGCCGTACATGATGTCCTTGAGCCATTGCTTCAGCTGGGTCGTGTACTTGCCGCCCTCGCCCTTCTCGCCCATGGGAATGGACGCGTCCTTGCCACGATGGTGGATCATGGAGACGGGTGTGACAAAGAACTGCAAATAGGGTTAACGTATATATGTCAGCTTTTCCAGTCTGTACATTTCTTCCAATTCCAAACAAACAAAAATAGAAAAATACCGACAAGACATGTCGGAGAGATGGAAACTCACAGCAGTTCCAGCGGCAAACGACTCCACCAGACGGCCCTCGGTCTGAGCAGCAAAGACCTCGTCGATGGTGTAGCGGCGCTCGACCACCTCGACCTCGCCGGCCAGCCTTTCCCTGGCCAGCTGGACAACGCTTCGGCGCGTGATGCCGTCCAGGATGAGGCGGTCGTCGAGCGGGGCGGTGACGAGCTGCAGGCGGCCCGAATCCTTCTCGCGCCACAGGACAAAGAAGTTGCTGGCCCCGGCCTCGGTGCAGTAGCCCTCGGGCCCGTAAAGCCAGAGGATCTGGCCAAAGCCTCGGGAGCGGGCCTCGCGCGTGGCCAGCAGACTGGGGCCGTAGTTGGCGCCGACCTTGGCATAGCCGAAGCCACCGACCCAGGCGCGGATCATGTCCTCGGGGGACGTGTGCAGGCGCATTCCGCCCTGGGGCTGGTCCATGACGGGCATGTAGCTGGCAATAATGTAGAGCATCGCCTGGCTGGGCGCCTGCACGCCCAGTGCCGGCTGGGTGCCGATCATGGTCGGGCGGAGGTACAGGAAGGTGCCCGGCCTCTCGCGGGGCAGCCACTTTGGACCGTCGACAGCCATGAGGGCGAGCATGAGCTGCTCGAGAGCTTTTGGCGGGAACGAGGGAAGCGAAATGCGGACCGACGACATGAGCATGCGCTCCGCGTTGCGATCAGGCCGGAACAAGCGCAGCTTGCCATCGTAGCCCCGGTACACCTTGAGCCCCTCGAAGCACTCGGTCGCGTAGTGTAGCACCGACGCCGTGGGCATCAAGCTTAGGGGACCGTAGGCGTGTAGAGACGGCGCAGACCAGCCCGTCTTGACGTCCCAGTTGGCCGTTATCATGTGATCGGTGCAGATGGTCTCGCTCCCGCTGACGGCGGCGACAGGGTCGGGTATGGTTCTCGGGTTGTTCGTGAGTTTGTAGATGAGTTTAGAGGCGTCCAGCTCCTGCAGGCTGGGATTGGCAGCCAACTCGTCGTGCTTGGCCTCCTCCAGTTTGTGCTCCAAAGCAACAGCGGTCAGGTTTGTGTCTGGGCCGCCCTTGTTGGGAACAGGGGTCCCGGGGGTCACGGGGGTGATAGCCGTTGGTGGAGCCATGGTTGGTGCTTTCTTTCCCTCTGCCTCTCGTTCAAGCGGCTGGCCGTCAGTCCGTTTGGGAGGAGGCAGACAGCTCGACGGATGTAAACGAATCTACCTGGCAACTTCCCTGGGTCGAGGCGACGGGGATATGGACAAGATAGCTTTGGGTGGGGATATCAGGAGAGGCTAGCTAGAGATGCTAGTCTAGTTGCGGTATGTAGCAACCCAACCAAACTGCGTTGGTATGGTGAGGGAGGAAGAATGAAAGTCCAAAGGAAGAGAGAGAGAACAAGACGAAGTGGAAAGCCACTCGGACGAAAGACCGGGCAGGACAGCGGTTGGATATGAGCAAAGTCAAGTTCCAGGAGAGAATGAGAGGAAGGAACAAAGCGTGGCTGGCCGTGGGCACGGGAAGTTTAAAAGGCAGCCAGCGCGGAGCCAGACCCGCCAGGGAGCGGCCCTTGACAGCATCCTTGTGCTCCAAACTTTTTGGGCAGGTGACTCATTGGCCAATGGGGAATGAAGACGGGCCCAGTATAGCCAAGGCTTTTGCCGTGTGAGGATGTAATGTACCCCCAGATGGCACCTTTTGCAGCATGGAAGGGAGTGGAATGGTCGGATGGGGATGGTGGGCAGCTGTGCCGTAGGACGTGTTACAGGCAGGCAGGGCGTCATGTCACGCCCTTGCGGTGGGGAATTTACATAGTCGACAGGACGAAGGCGACAAAGAAAAAAAAAGAGTGGAGGGGGCCCAAGCAGCCAGCCCAGACCGGCCATTGGGGGTTGTGTCGGCAAGAACTTTACCACAAACCACAGATAGCGTCTCGATATCCCGAGGGGCAACGCAGACGGGAGCGCAACGACAGAACAGACCCACAGTACCTCCTTCCTGACCGCCCGCGTCGGTCTTTGCTGGTCCAGAAGCTCACTTAGGGGAGGCCCGGGTTCCAACGCCATCTCTGACAGCAGAAGCCACCGCCATATCTCAAAAGGCCGAGCCCGCAGACGAGGTACAGATAAGAAGGGCGTGCGTGTGTGTAGTCGTCGCGGACCATATGCGGGGTTGGAGGGTTTTGTTATTTCTGCATAGGATGGCGACGGACGGAACCTGCGCGCGGTGCGCTTTTCTGCGCGTCCCAGTCTGTCTCTCTCAGTCACAGTGCCGCGGCCGACCGAACCGCGGGAAGGGAGGGGGGACTGGCGGTGATGAGGTGGTTGGGTTGGCGGGCGAGGGCGCTCTCTCTGGGACTCGGTCTGGCGGCGTGTCGGTGGGCAGAATAAGGCTTTGTTGGCGTGCATGAGGCGCGCTACCGGGCGCTGACGTCGGAAGCTGGGCGGAATTGAGTCGCGTGCATTGGCCCGCCAGCAGATGGCCGAGGGTAGCCGCCAATAGGCGGCAATTGCCTTTGTTGAGCCGTCGCCCCAGCCCCGCGCCTCGGCTGGCCAGCCGGGACCTTGCGTCGCCCAGTAATAGAGATAGCGCCGTGTGACCAGAATGACCCCGGCTTTACCTAATCGGAACCTGCCCTCTCCAGGCATCTTCGCGGCATCGAGATGGAGGGCTGTCTTGGAACTGGCCCCGCGACCGATAAGGAAACACAGACATCGGACGCTCCAGCAACCTCACGCACTGCCCTGCCCGCTGACTTGCATTTTTGTTCCCAGTTGAGGGACCCCCACGATTTATGCTGCCCCGAGAGCCAGGCGTGTCCCAATTCTCACCCAGTCTTGCCCGACTCCCCGCGCCAGCCGTCCGCCCAGTTGAGTGGTTTTGAGACGGGTCCTATCGAGCTATATCATGTCCCAGGGAGTTGGGTGGTATCATGTTGTTGAATTACACTTTGGCGACATCCAATGCCATCCAGCGCCACTCTTGGCGCACCTTCGAGATCCCCGAATCACGGAATCCCGACTATTAATCGCTGCCGACAGCGGGATATCCTCAATCCCGTCTGCGGCTGCTGCTCTCTTTGCATGATTCAAGCGGTTTTCGAGGCCTCCTTCCTTCTCTGCTCCTCCTCGAGCAGCTCCCGCTGTCGGTGGGCCTCTTCCAGGTCGGCCTTCATTCCCTTGGCCTTCTGCCTGGCCTCGTACAGGTCCCGGCTCTTCATTATCCGCTGCACGATGGTGGCCGCGTTGACGTCGGCGAAGCCGTGGCCCCCGATCTGGCGGTAGATGCCCATCTCCTTGGGTGCCGTGTACGGGTCGTACGTCAGGGGCATGAACGACGTCGGACCGTGGTAGACGGCGTCCGGGGTGCCCCACGGCAGCGATGTGAGATATGACCTTGTAGGCGTGAAGGGTGCACCGAACACGACGGCATTGATGTACTGGCCAGAGGTTTGGTTGGATGGTCAGCATCAGGGCTGGCTGGCAAAGCCGTAAGGCGCGCATCAGAAAGAAGAAGAAAAAAGAAAAACCTACCCGGCACTGCAGCACGCACAGTCCCCGCTCATAAATGTTCATGACGGGGTAGTTCACGCCCTTCCAGTGGTTGATGACGCTGTCGTCGTGGATTCCGGCCACGACGTAGACGGGTGGGTAGTCGGCGCCCTTGCCCTTGCGCTCGTCGACGGCTTGCTGCGAGAACCAACCCTCACTGCGCGCGAGGTCTTCCTCCTCCTTGACTACCAGACGGAGAAACTCGATGTGGCCGCTGGAGAAAAGGTCGAAGCCGCCGTCGACGTAGACGACCCGCTGGCCAGGTCGCGGGCGCGGTGCCGGAATCATCTCGCGGAACGAGCCCTTCTCCTCGGCGTCGTCCAGCTGCTTGGCCTCCTCCGAGGCGGACCAGAACCAGACGTCGACGCCGGGCTTCATAGCGGTCTCGTCGGTGGCATAGAGACGGATGCGCTCCGTCATGGCCATCCCCTGAGCATCGCGCTCGGCATCGGTGCCGGGGCCCTCGGTGCCAGCCAGAGAGCCCTTGAGGGAGCGGATGTGGTGCGTCTTTGTGCACAGAAGCATGCGGCCGACCAGGTCCGTGGTCGAGATGCTCGGCGTGCGCTTGACCACCTTGAAGCGGTTGGCAGCCTTGACGAAGCGATAGCAGTCCTCGCCGCTAGAGTCCGACGTTATGTCGTCGCCGTGCACCACGTACTTGCACCCAAAGTGCGATATCCAGTCGAGCTCTGTCACGTAGGGCGCGTTGGGGACAGACCGGGTGACCCATCTGCACGCATCGACGGCAGCCAGTCTTTTGTTTTATGCCTCGCTCTCTCGCCCCAGCCCGGAACAGGTCGGATGAAGCAGCACGATATCAGCTTGGGTATCCTCAAGGCAGGGTGGCAGGGCATGCTCATGCTGGAAGGGCCAAGTCTAACCGTTCCTCCATAGTCATGACGGTGGGTCCCTTGTTTTCCAATATGGCCTCGTCCGAGTGGACTCCGATGTAGAGCTCATCCCCAAGTTGCCGGGCCTGAACTATGGCTCCGGCATGGCCTGTCAAGTGGCGGGCCAAGTTGTGTCCCATGTCAGCACATCATTCGTTGCTGCCTCGGTTGTCCGTATCTTGCCGACCGCTGCTCCATGTCTAGTGACTCGTCTGATCATCCTCTCATTTTCACAGCAGGCGTCGACGTGATACGATCGCCCCATATCACCCGTAAGAGGGACACAACGGTCGGTGGATGACAGATGCCCAAGGGGGAAAGCCCCTCAGGATCGAGTTCAGGGGCACCGAGGTGCGCGAGATGCCAAGGAGATCACAGCCACAGCAAGCGCATCCGTGGCCACCCGCAGCAGGGAAGCACGTACCGTGGTGGAAGAAGTCAAAGCAACCATCTATCCAGATGCGGTTTTCTAGTAGCTCGGGGGCGGGGTCCCCCGGCGGCAGGGTCTGGGAGGCAGAGGCCATGATTCGCGGCAGGGGGGAATGCGCACGACGGTCGGTGCGGTGAGCTGGGGGGCACGGAGGGGTCTGTACGGCGCAGGATGGATCAGAAGCCCGGGAGCAGGTTGGCAAAGGCGTCAGTCGGCCGGTCGAGTGCTGCGGCCAGTGCCTCGTACCTACATAGGCTTTCGGACTGGAGCGGCTTGATATATACCTACCTGGGGAGGGAGCGGCAGAGGACTGAGGTGTGTCGTGCGAATCCAATCAGATGCCCGAGGCCACATGAATGGCGTGCATTTTACAGTTCAGTCATTATTGGGGGACCGCTGCCACCTCGCGCGCGCGCAAGCACCCGAGAGGGCCCACTTTAACACCGACTCTGCGCGATTCTCAGTCACAGGCGACCTGGCCAAGACCGACATATGGGCATTCACCATTGGCCATATCCGTGGCTGGGCTGCCCGGTCCCAACGCTCTCGGGAGCGCCGTGTGTGCGGGCATCGCTGGGGATTGCATGTGCCGCTGGACGGCGCAAATGCTGCCGCCAAAACAGTTGCGCACATGACCCAGATCGCAGATGCTGTGGATGATGGCAGCAGGACACCTGCTCGGCTGGATCTGGCCCTGTCTCCCCTGGCGCGCCTGGCTCTTGTTTCAAAGGGCCCGGAAACACGGCTCTGGCCTGGCCCGTCGCACGCGCAGCCGTTTTCCCCACGGGTTTGCAGAGATGGCCGACCCAGGCTCTGGGCATTTGCAACAGTGAGGCTCGACTGTGACGCACAGACTGTGCATGGCATGGTGGGACATATTCCTGCGGGTATTATGATACCAACAGGGCAGGTACATAGAGGTAGGTAGGTGCTTAATATAGCCATGTACTCGCATCTCGGGCACAGCCCAGTGAGTCCCTGCTCGGCGCCCTCCTGTTCTGCCCAGCGACTTGCCGGTCCCGACTGCCATGCGTTTCAGGCCCCCCTGGCGGCTCCCACACCACGGCCCTCGACCATCCCCCCCGTCTCAACTGCTTCGACACCGCGCCCCCCAGTCCTGGCCGACATTGGGCTGTTGCTTCTGCTACCCTCCAGGGTACAGAATGCGACTCGGCGGCCAATTGTCCGGGTCGCAGTGGAGGGCCATGCCACCCATGTGGCCCTATGGAACCCACCGTTCTGGGTGTGTCGGTTAATACGCATGGCTGGGCATTGATATCTCGCCCTACTATCACGACGTAACGCTTGAAAAAAGAGGATTTGCGACATTTCTAGACTAGGCTGTGTCTGTTCGGCGGTACAGCCAAAAATCCAATCGCTCTCGTCTCCGCTTCTTTCCAGATCGGCCCATACAAGAATGCATCGATGCCGTCGTCTCCATCCCGGCGATGCATTTGATTCCGTGCGTCCCAGTGCAGTGCTGTTCTTCACCCACCTATCCACCAACAGTGCCGAGCGCCTGGCGTACAGGCCAATTTGCTTGTGTCTTCAGCCAACCCCAGCTCCCTCAAACTAGCGCCCCCCCCCCCCCC